>VDFB02119582.1:0-159254 GCA_007258455.2 Sequoia sempervirens | reverse complement strand
AGCTTGAACTTCAGTGACAGAACATTTTTTGTTTAAAGGTCAAATTGTTTGGCTAAAGTATTTTTTCTTTTGAATTTTGCTAGCTGTAGCAGAGTTTTCTCTGATATGCAATGAGGGATGTAAAATGAAGGCACTCTGAACTTTGGATAAGTAATCTATAACTCAGAATGGGCATATTAACCTATGTAATCAAAATTAAATGTTTTTAAAGTCTTTTTGATAAGTTAAAAATAGTCTAAGGTTCTCTAATATAACATGGTTCTCTCTCTTGGATCTCCACCTTCAACTATTTGGTCAGGTGTCAGACACATGCTATCATACCGAGGAAGATATTACAATCAACAATTTATTACTAAATCTGTTATGGGATAAAAAATATAAATGCATTTCATTATTCCAAAATTTAAACCATTGAATTTCAGCAAAGAATAGCTTCAGTTTTGACGTGTCAATTTATAATTATAGATCATGAATTTGTAATGCATTTTAGCATGGATGTCAAGAGGGGCCAAATTCTACTAACACGTGGCTATTGACTATATTTGTAGCTGGTTTAATGTGGTTGTGGTTTGTTATGAAGCAATGGAATGGAGTAGCCATAAAGTAGAGGAAGCGTAGAGACTCATAACAATACTTGTGTCCAAATGGCTGCAAAGATGTTGATTGCTGCACTTTGAATGGTGGTGCTGCGGGGTGCAAATGTTGTGCTTGCACAGGAGAAGGGAGATGGAAACGGAAAGGGAAAGGCATTCATTGCCAAAAAATACCTTACAACCATGTCCTGTGTATATTCATTCGGGGTGAATGTGCTGAGATATTCTTCAATGCTAATAGATTGAGGCAGCAACTGGAGGCAGATTGGATTTGCATTTAATCACGCCCAGCACACCCAGTATCACCCAGCTGAGTCTTTAAAATGTGTGCATTAGAGACCCACGACTCAACAATCGGCAAGAATAAACCCCACAACCTGAGTAAATGCTCAACCATCTCATGCAAGTGGAGAAGCAAAAGGTCAATATATATACCGAACCACGTGCATTAGAGACCCATGACTCAACAATCAGCAAGGCACTGCCTTGCATTCAATGCATTATCATGTGCATTAGAGACCCACAACTCAACAATCAGCAAGAATAAACCCCACGATCTGAGTAAATGCTCAACCATCTCATGCAAGTGGAGAAGCGAAAGGTCAATATATATACCAAACCGCGTGTATTAGAGACCCATGACTCAACAATCAACAAGGCACTGTCTTGTATTCAATGCATTATTATGTGCATTAGAGACTCATGGTTCACCAATCAGCAAGAATAAACCCCACGACCTGAGTAAATGCTCAACCATCTCACGCAAGTGGAGAAGTGAATGGGGTATATATACCGCTAGAGGCAGTTTTGGTCTTATAATCCTGTGCCTCTGAGTGAAATACTATGCAACTCTTAATTATAGATTTGAATGATAACTTATTAAATACAATAAAGATTTTATGAATCTAGCAGAAGGATCACAGATTTTGCCAGTTGTACCCATAGCAGCATAAATCGTTTGGGGAAAAAATCGGCAAACCAAAAAATCAGGATTTTTTGAAAAATCGTGAAAAAATCGGGAAAAAATCGGGAAAAAATCGGATTTGAAAAAAAATGTAAAGGAATGTAGAAAAATAGACAAAACCTATGTTTTCTAAAAACTCAAGGTCATTTCCATAGCATAGAGATATAGAGAGCAAATAAAACAGAGATTTTAAATAGAAAATAGATATTTTTTGTATATATTCATATCGCTGATTACATTGTATTGCACAAAATATACTCCTCAGTTCTCATAAATAAAAGTAGATGTTGACATATGACAAAATGTCAATTACAATAGTGTGTAACTTTGTACAAAATCAACCTCTAATCTAAGTACAAAGTGACAAAAAAAAAATGTAGCCAATGACAACAACGCTAGAGGGTAGCAGGCCTTGATGATGAAGCTCCTACTGCGTTGACTCAATTGACTGCCAAAAAAATCATACCAAAACATCTATAACTAGAGTAATGCTAGCTCACCTTCTAAATATTCTTAAAATTATCTATAACTAAATTTTTGACAGCGTCGACTCAATTGACTGCCAAAAAAATCATGTCAAAATATTCTTAAAATTATCTATAAACAAAGCATACCAATACACAGGTTGATTCAATATGATAAATATTACAATTTCTTTAAGTTTGTTTTATTCTCAAAATAATAGTAAAATACATGCCTGAACATTTTGATGTCATTGACAATTAAGCCAATAGATACAATATAAACAAGGAAAATAAGTTGATTCCATGTGATTTTATTTGATATTATAAATATACATACAGAACGAATATCGGTAAACATCAAATGCTTACAAGTTTCTCTCCATCATGTTTTCAAAAAAAGAGAAAGAATAAGTCATTTTGTAAGCTCACTGTCTCTTTGCAATACAACATAACTCTTGGCATTTCTGTAGTAGCCAGAGAGAGTGTTGTGTAATACCCCTCAAAAAATGACACTTCTCTTGTAACAACTAATTACAGCTAAATAACTGTGCTACTACTCCTCTTTGTGCAAATGTAAATACATTTACAAAGCAAGCCCAAAGAGTTTTACCGACCTAAAATGTTTTGTGGCAGGGATTATACTTTATAGTAAAATGCAGTAAGAAAAAAATGCATTATAGTGGCAATGGCGACCTACCTGAGAGTCTGAGACGACTTTATGTTGAGAAAGAACCAAAACGCGCCCAGAAAAACGCGAATAGAAGAAGACTGCTCCAGAAATTCGCGTCAGTAAAAAATGCCCTCTTTTGAGTAGATTCAAACTCGAAAAACCTTCAGCCGCCTTCAGGTGTTTTCGCGCACATCAGAAACCCTCGACTCACACTTTAAAAAGGAGAAAACGCGATATATAAAAGCAAAAACGCGTCTTTTTTAGGGTTTTTTTTCAAACGCGATTTTTTCACCTTTTTTTGCCGATTTTTGGTCGAAAAAAACCCGATTTTTAGCCGATTTTCAACGATTTTTTGACAGCGTTGACTGCCCAAAAAATCGGGATTTTTTCAGGGAAAAAATCGGCAACCCTGCAGATTTTTTCAAAATCGCGATTTTTTCGATTTTTTGGGGATTTATGCTTCTATGGTTTTACCCCAACAAAGAATAACCAAACCATGGTTTAGACAGTCATTCTGTAATATAAAGAACCCATGTTTCCTATCCAGCAGGAAATGAACCCATGTCCTCTGTAGCATTTCTTAGAAAGTATAAAAATCTAAAAACAGCACAAGAATTTACAGATGGGTAACTCACATGGGTAGCACACTGTCAAACTCAAGAAAACTTTCGATGTAAACTCCACATCCATGGGTTATCTTGTTCATCAAAATCCACCTGGGACTTGCACCCAGCTTCATATAGCAGTGGTTCGTTTACTCACCAGACCATAGGTGGATGCAGTATATTGTTGACTATACCTCAAGCAAAATCACAAAAGTAACATATTTTTCTGAAGTGTCAATATACTTGTTAAATGCCTACACCGAAATCCATCTATATGCACTAAATAGAGATCATGAAGCTGCCTGAACCAGGGTAATCATTACAACGAGCTACAATGGATAACATACTAATGATTGCTCCATAATGCATATTGGCATGAGGCTCCTCTCCAATGAGCAGATCCCACGTTACTATTCCAAATGAAAATACATCCACCTAAAACACAAAGCTTCAGACTAGATTGGGTGTGAAGAAATTTATTGTGATCTCATACAACTGGAGAGAAGAATCAGGGTATATTAATATCTGTTTTAAATCAATATTTTGAGTTTTTCATTTTCAGATTCTTATAGAAATAGCACAGAAAGTATTTTTTTAATGATTCGCTTCATCTGATCTGATAAGCTGATAGTAGTATTCAACGCAATGGCCAGTCAAAGTGATACAAAGACTACTTTGACCTGATTCAAGAAATTGAAGATCGAAAATTGGAACTGCATTTTGATTTCTCACACGAAATATAAGTTATCTACTACTAAAAGTGAATCTCTACAAAATTTATGGTCAATGTAATATAAAAAAATATGTTCGATATGTTTTGATAGGAAGGCTAATTTCATTTGGCGGCTCATCAGAGAAATACATTGAACATCTTGTTATGAGACAGCTAAAATTTTGCCTTCGCAACTAAAACTGATGTAGTCAGTGCTAAGCAAACTCCAAAGTTATACTAACAAACATTTGTGTCAGAATCTATAAAATAGATGATAATTTAGATGTTAGTTTAAGAAACAAAAACTATAAAACTGCAAATACAAATGATTAAAAATCAAAATACCATTACAAAGATAGAATCCAAAGAGATGATACATGTAGACGGTGCAAAGGTGAAAGAGTAATATGGGAGTTCAACAAGTATAATTGGTCCTCAATCTCTGACTAGGCACCCTTATAAGGAGGTTCTGCTCTTTTATTTCTCTCTTCTGCAATTTGAACCCTAAACCAAGATTATCTCTTCTTTGGGACCTCAGCTTCAGACGAGCAGTTTCTAATCATGTCTTCAATCTTATCAAATTAATCTGTATATCCTGCTAATTTGACCTCAATTTTGACTTGATGGATATAATGCTTTGGGTCAATTTTTCTGACAATAACCTTGACAACAGTAGAATTGGCAAGAAGAAATCAATCACGCCAATTGTGATCCTATATGGCAGTTCTCTTGGTATCTTATACCAGTGACAATTCAAACCAGAGGTAATATATACACACACTAAAATCAATCTGTTAAAAGGAGGGCTTATCTTTGCAGGTCCTTTCTATGCTCTTATTGACTCTACCAAGTAATGTCATGTTCTCTCTACAGGATAAGGAATGGAAACTGCGTTGGGATGTTAAATCACATCCTGATTAGAACAACTTTTACAGTCAACATAAAACCATAAAAAACAGCAAAAAGAACATTACATGCCCATTGACAAAAACTTGAAATCTAGTTATGCTGAGACACTTTCTAAGCCTAATTCTGTGGATGTACTTGAACATGAGCTTGATGACCCTGTCCTTTACAGATTTCTATCTAAATTATCACTAACAGTCCCAGATTTTTAATGTTCAATTTCTTGACGAAGAAACTTTCAAGCAAACGCGATTGGCTTGAATTTGATGAAGCAAAAGGATAATACGACAGTTCTCTTGGTATCCTATACCAGGGACATTTCAAACCAGAGGTAATATATACACACTAAAATCAAATCACCCTCTCTGTCTTTGCTTGCCTCTCCACAAATCCCACGCTTGTCTGCATTCACAGAGGCTGAATTTAGCTGTTTGGAGATCTCCCAAAGTTGCAAATCTTTTTATTGTGATTGGTCATATAATGGGTGTGGAGATGGCAGGAGCACCACAGAACAACTTATGCCATTCTTTTGGCTGTGATAATGATGGTAATGATATCCTCTGTTTTCACTGCGGATGCAGATGCACCCAGCCCATCTCTGATTACAGGCGCTGCTTATTTGGCGGGGGCGCCATCTTTAGCAATTGGTTTGGTGGGATCTCTCATTGCGTTTCTGGCTTGTTTTTTCCACTGAATGTTATTTCCATTAGCAGGAGGGTTGATTGGATGGCTCTGTTATTATACACCGCTTGTCTACTTTTGATCTGCGTGTGACATAATGTAGTGGATTTTACGGCTGATTGTCTGGCCATGATAGGCCACTTCGCTTAGTGGTATATAAGGAATATTTTTTCTATTGTTTAGCCATTAAGAAAATAAGGGGGGTCTTCTTAAGGGCCTCGTGGAAGTATACTTTGTAGGATGTATGCTTTGCAGGTCTAATTTTTTATATAATAAATTTGATTTCACAGAATCTTGGCTTGAGTTACTAGGGCTCTAGAATTTTTGTGAGTTTGTTTTGGTGATCTTGGAAAGAAATCGTATTTCATGTTGCCAGATTGTTCTGCAATAAATATACTATTATACACTTTAGATTGTTGAGTTATTTATGTGAGATATGTGGGTGTTTCTTGAATGAAACTACATAGTTGGGGTGCTTCTGGAATGAACTACATCATAATTGTGGGTTATTTGTACAAGATGTTTGGGTGTTTCTGGAATACATATACACCTTAGATTGTTAAGTTATATGAGTTATTTGGATGTTTCTGGAATGAATTTACACCTTACATTGTTTGATTATTTGTGTGAGAAGTTTGGTCCTGGAACGAACCCTACACCTTACATCTTACATTGCTTGGTTATTTGTATGAGATGTTTGGGTGTTTTTGAATGAATCTACGCCTAACATTGTCATATTATTTGTGTGAAAAGTTTGGATGGGTGTTTCTGGAATGAATCGACACCATACATTTCCGGGTTAGTTGTAAAAGATGTTCGGGTGTTTTGGAATGAATGTACACCTAACATTGTTATGTTATTTGTGTGAGATGTTTAGGTGTTTCTGGAATGAATCTTTATTTGGGTGTTTCTGGAATGAATCTACACCTAACATTGCCCTGTTATTTATGTGAGATGTTTGGGTGTCTTGAATGCATTTACACTTTATATTTGACAGGTTATTTCTATGAGATGTTTGGATGTTGCGGATTCTTTTTAATATGAATGTATGCAGTATGTTTATGGGGGATTAGATTGATTGTTTGGTGATGGCATGGTATTTTACAGGCTTCAACAAAGTAACAGGACATGCCCTGCAAGAGCAGATTAAATAATTGACTTAAACTAAGTAATGTTTAGGGGAATAGAGAATGGACGTCTTAAATTCCTTGACCTAATTCCATTAATGGTTTAATCTTGTGTGAGCTGAAAATTACATCAATAGGCACTCTTATACCTGGAAGAAAGCATCTATATCCTCTGGTAGACTTTATTGTTGCATTTTCTGCTCCTAAATCTGCCTATGCATGCAGAGATCTTGGTATTTATGCTAGGAATTGCTTTTATGATGTTTTGAATTTGCAAAATGATGTTTATGGTTCACATCCCAAGACAGGTTATTTGTATGAGATGTTTGGATGTTGCAAATTCTTTTTAATGCGAATGTATACAGTATGTTTATGGGGATTAGATTGATTGGTTGGTGATGATGTGGTACTATATCCTCTGGCAGAGTTTATTGTTGCATTTGCTGCTCCTAAATCTGGATATGATGCAGACATCTTGGTATTTATTCCAGGAATCGCTTTTATGATGTTTTGAATTTGCAAAATGATGTCTATGGTTCACATCTCAAGAAAGGTTATTTGTATGAGATGTTTGGATGTTGCAGATTCTTTTTAATGTGAATGTATACAGTATGTTTAGGGGATTAGATTGATTAGTTGGTGATGACATGGTATTTTACAGGCTTTCAGCAAAGTAACAGGACATGCTTTGCAAGAGCAGATTAAATCATTGACATTAACTCAGTAATGTTTAGGGGAATAGAGAATGGATGCCTTAAATTCATTGACCTAATTCCATTAATGGTTTAATCTTGTTTGAGCTGAAAATTACATCAATAGGCATCTTATACCTGTAAGAAAGCATCTATATCCTCTGGTAGTTTATTGTTGCATTTTCTGCTCCTAAATCTGCTTGTGAATGCAGAGATCTTGGTATTTATGCCAGGAATTGCTTCTATGATGTCTGTGAATTCGCAAAATGCTGTCTATGGTTCACATCCGAAGACAAACCAGAAATTGCTTTTATGATGTTTGTGAATTTGCAAAATGCTGTCTATGGTTCACATCCGAAGACAAACCGGAGGAAGGCATTTTATCCTTTGCTGGGGTCCATTACTGTATTTTCTGCACCTCTAAAACTCTTTATGAGGGCATGGTTACCTGTATATTGTTGTCGATTTGCTGGCATAATCTTCTTCTAACTAATCGGCTATGTGAAGCTGGTTGTTTCTGCTACTCTGGATTTTGTTTATTGTTCTCTGTCGTTCTTGTCGCGTTAGATGAATAAAGAAAACGCCGAATTCTTGAAGAACCACAATCTTTTTGACATTGATAAATATATAGTTTATCTGATTGGCCATTAACTGATACTTAAATTCCCTTCATATGAATCCAAATTGGGATGAAGAGCAGGCAGAGTTAAGTCTATGGTTTTGTGAGAAACGGCATAATATCATTAAATGTTTCGTAAATAGATAAATATTACTAAAAATCTTTATGATTAAGCAAGTCTTTAGGCTTTCTGAAGCGTCACTTTATGTGGCGAGTGTGTATTCCCACTTGTGAATTAGATACTTTAGAGTTTCTAAAATTTTAAATTTCAGCAAGATATTTTTAGAATAATGGTCACAACGGTAAGTGGGTGAAGTAGTTGCGCTTTTGAATTATAAAACAGTTCTAATGTAAGAGTGGATACACCCAAAAATGTTTTATCATGACAAATTCACCACAAGTAAAATTCACCACCAACAATACATGTAAGAAAAATTAATTGCATTAATATTATTTAATAAATGGAAAATTAATTTTCCATGGTGGTAAATTGATGGTGGTGAATTTTACTTGAGGTGAATTTGTCATGGCAGCGAATTTTCTCGCAGTGAATTATTTGTGGTGTATTTTCCATCAGTGAAATGCTGGTGGTGAATTTTTCTAGAGTCGATTCATCACAACAAAATGGAGTTATGATTGTAGACATAGATTGGGATGGATGATAGATATCATTGATTTTGAGTGTGGATTGGAACGGATGAAAAGTGTATTTGATATCAAATGATTTTGGGCTCATATAAATGTTAATGGCTATGAATGGGATTGGAGGTGATTAGGGTTGGCTTTGGGTTTGATTTTGAGTGGATAATCAAGGGATGAAGACAATAGGATAATTCATTTTGATTGAGATTATTCCTATATTTTAGAATTAGACATGGATGGGTTGGGTTCTTAAGTCAGATTTGAGTTTGATGATTTATTAGGATAGAGGAAGAAAGACAAATTTGATTGAGTTTTTAATCAATTTAAGGTCTTGATCTTGATTTTGGGGATTTAGTTAGGGGTTATGGTTGGACTAGATGATTTGGATAAGGATGAGTGGATAAGGATTAAGAGTATCTAGATCTTTAGAGTTTGCTTGATTTGTCTTCAATTGTCTAGGGTTTTATATTTGAATTTGTGATTGGGGTAGGTGTAACCAAAATTAATCAAATCTGGAGAAAGTACAAATTATATGAACCCTAGGATTTAAGTAGGCATCTTCCCAAATGATATTAACCCTAGGATTTAAGTAGGCATCATTTGTACTTTCTCCATATATGATTAATTTTGGTTAAATCTTAGGGTGTCATTGTTTTTGTAGTGTTCAACTTATCTTTTTTTTTTTTTGTGTTTTCGGTTGCATCTCATTCTATAAGTGTAAATGCTTCTTCATTTGACCCCTGGGCCCACTTGTACCAAGGCACATTTGGTCACTATTGCCTAAATTTTTGCAGACATGTCTGTGGAATTACATTGTTGGAGTTATTGTTTATTTCATAAGTGGAGGACACTAGTGCTTTTATCTATATTATTGGAAGTGTAATGCCTACTATCTAAATGATAGGGTTTATTTAAGTTTGATCACTATGAAGTAAGATTGGATCTCTGAAAGTTGGTAGTTTTTTCTTTTTTAATTTTTTGAATTGTTTCTCTATGTTATTCAGAGTAGGCCCGAGTCTTATTGGATCTGCCCACCCACATGACAAATAAGATGCATTTTTTGGCTGATTTTATTAATGATCATTCCAATGAAAGGGATGGGCTTGATTTGGGTTTTGTTCGGGACCTAAATTCATTGTACAGTAGGGTTGACTATTTAGATTTTGTTTTGTGCAAGAAGATGAATTGATTCTTTCAAAAGGCATTTTTAATTGACTTATCAGGGACCAATTCTTATTAGGCTGCACATCCACATGACCAGTGAGGTAAATTGGTGATTAATTCTATTAACTTTTAAATTTCGGCTAAACAATGAGTATATCTTGTGCTATGTTTCTAAGATGGATTGCTCATGCAACATGGTTGATCATATAGAACTTATGATTTATTGTGATTCAACTACATTATTAAAGTCAATCATCATCACCATCTTTTATGACGAGTGGTTCACAAGAACCCATCTCTTGTTGACCATAAATAGTCCACTTAAAACTTGTTGTATTTATGTAATGCTCACACAACCAAAACTGTTCGGGATATCATCCATCTTAGTACTATTCTAGCTTAATCAAGCACAATTAACCATAGAGTTTCCCCCACAATCAATCCTACCTATAACTTAATTTTTTTCATTTCTTCTAGGGATGAGGAAATGCTTCTCCGTGGTTGCACCATTAGCTAATAGATCTGTGTACAGGTCTTATTTGAGTTGGACACAACATAAAGTTTCATTTGTGGCTTGTTTTGCAAATGCTATTTGTTTCAACTAACGAATGTGCATAGTTTGCATTTTGTCATGAAGATAGATTGCTTTTATAGTTGGTTTGAGCATTTACAACTTCTAATTTGTGTATTTATTGTGGAAGAGGTGAATTGGTTTCTTAAAATGCATTATTAGCTTACATTAGGGCCTGAATCTCATTAGGTCTCATCTCGAAATGCGACACCTCTCTTGTTATCCAAACCCACAACCACCTCAAATTGTCATATTTTTCATGATAGTTTGTAGGTTGTGTTTGTTGTGCAAATTTTTATCATTTAAAGTTGTCTCAAATTGTCAATTTTTTTGTATTCAATTGCACGATACTTTCCTTTTTCAATAAGATTTTATGCAATGGAGTTAAAAATTCATCATTTAAAGTTAGTGTCTCAAACTGCCATATTTACTATTTTCATTTTTCCTTTTTTAGCAAAATTAGTATCCAGTTTGTAGGTTGTGTTGTACAAATTTGTAAGATGAGTTTTTTGTATTAAGCTACATGGTATTTTCCTTTTCCAGTGGAGTTCATAAATTCATCATTTAAAGTTATGTCTCAAACTGTCATATTTTTCATATTTTTCTCTACCAGTAAGTAGTTTGCCAAAGTTCTTTTGGATATAACTTGGTTACAAAATTGTACTCATTTTAAAGTAGAAACTCCCAATTATTGTCAAGGTCAGCATATCACTCCTATTTTGTTATTTTCATGGTTATTTTGTTTTGTTATTGATGTGAATTCATCCATCATATAAGAAACAATCTTGTAATAACTAGCTTATCTCGCATGTTTATTGGATTTTTAGTATTTATATTGTAGTTTTGTGATGTACGTTGAGGTCAATAGTGATAATGTAGCTCATATTTATAAGTTTTTGAAATCAAGCAAAGGTGGCCTTTCGGGTGACAATATTAAGTGGAATTTCACTAAGTTTCCAGATGGAATATTGAAGTACTGGACAATCCCTCTTTTGTAGTTTCATACCTTCTAATACTTTCTTATGATCATAAATTGTTTGGGATTTTGTTGCAAGTCAATCACAATAACACCAAGAACCTATTTCTAAACAACAAATGTTTGATTTGGTAATAAAATACATGCCTTAAGACAAACACTAATATTTGTGTTTTATGTTTGCAAAAAGATATCAAGAAGATCTTTGGAACTACCCGATTCTTAAAAAGCAAAAACATAACAGTATTTCTACAGTGCCCATATAGTGCTAAGTAATAAGATTAAGAAACCCATTTATATGTGATTCTAGTTACATAACAGGTTGTAGCTGAAAATGTTAGGAATTTCCAAGTTGTAACTGCTTAAAATTCACTTTTATTAGCACTATGAATCTCATTTGTTTCACATGGTTTGAACTATATCATAAATAAGGGTTGTATTTCCAATCCCATCATATATTTTTGTGGCAAAAGAGCAATTTAATCTCTCAACAGTCTCATGCAATTTGTTTTGTTAGTTTTCTCAACTGAAAATGATGTTTATCATGCTTTTAACATTAATAATTTGCAAGCTAACCATGGTCAGCGTATTGTGTATCTTTTACAATTATCACCACTATACCACATTTATCACTCTTCTACCTTCCACATGTCTTTGGCATACCCATTGCGCACAAAGGTGTGATTGCTAGTTTAAGCTTTCTTGTCAATATCTTTAGTGTTTGTTTTTATGGTGTAAAGTATATGTACATTGTTGCTTTCTTACAACTTCGCATTGTCTCCATTTGGTTTGACACACACAAGAAGAATTTATCTTTATCTTTGAAGTTAGAATTTCTCTTCAATCATCACCATATAATAGTAAACAACCCTTGGGGTTTTGGTATTTAGAAAGCCTTTATATGTGTAGTATAGTGATGAAGACTACTACAGTTCTTATGGACTCGATACTTAAGAGTTCTAATCATAGTTCCATGGAGTTTCCTAATGGGGGGACGCAGGGACGAGGTAACCAAGGGCCTAAGTTTGGGGGTGACGTGATGGTGACACTGAAATACATATAGTACTTGAAAAAGTAGTTATAAAAAGATGTATAAGAATTACAAATGAAACTTTGGCAAACTAGTTTTAGCCATTTGAATTTTGAAGTGAACCTTAACTTGACATCACTCCTCTTCTTGCTCTTCATCTTGCTCCTCCTCAACCTTGTTGCTCTTCATTATCACTCTTTCACCTTGCACTTGAAACTTTCACTCCCACACTCACACTCACACTCACACTCATAACTTCTTGTTGATTTCTTTTTGTGAATTGAAATGAGAATTGATAGAGTTTGTGGGGTTTGGGTAGGGCCCATAGTACATTAGGTTTGGCCTTGGGCACAAAATAATTAGTTTTTTTGGTCATTTGGTTGCAAGAGTCGCATGGGCATCTTTGAGACAACCTGGAGACAACTAGGAGTCCCTTAGACATCTTGAGGACACCTCGAAGTCCTTGAAGTCCTAGCGGCATCTTGGAGATAGTGGTGCTAGTGGTGAGTTGATGGGGGGATGTCCCTCCCAAGTTTCCAAGACTCAGAGACATGGACGTCTAGGAAACATGGGGTTTTTGGAGGGGGAAGCATCCCCGTGGAACACGGATTTTAATGCAAAGTGTGATAGACAATAAATGGAAAGTATTGGTGGTCTTCTATTAGTTGATACTTTTTGTCATAGTAGCTTCCAGTGGGAATTTTTCTTCATATGTATCAAGAAAAAGGTATTCCTTATGGTATTTGCCAAATATTCCTTAGTTGGGATTTACTTTTTATCACCTTGGTGAAATGGAGATTCCTTGATTCCTTTTTGCATAGTAGGAGTATGATGAATGTGATTTTCTTTCAATTTGAGAAATTATTTTATATTATTTTAATTTTATTTTAAAATTTGAGAAGTTTATCAACATTATTTGTATTGGTTTTTCCTTCAAATGTGTTACCTAGGTTTCAAAAACTCTATGGATTTTAAATGATTTATTTGTTGGGATTTGTGATGTGTTTAGGGTGTCTTGGAGCAATTACATAAATTGGTTCAACTCCATCCATTATTTTCTAGGAGTTTCCTTCATCATCACCTTGAATGTCTTTACGAAGTAACTTGTGCTCTAATACTAATTTACATTCATTTGTATCTATGTGGTAAATATATTTCTTGCCTTGAATCTTGATCATGTTTGTTGGTATTATAATTGTGCAAATTTTAATGGGTCTACATTCAATTTGGCGATGACCCAAACAATATAACACATGAGCCTACTTGGTATGAAATAGATAAAACATATTCTTCAATTGATATTTCCAAAGTGATATGTTATTGTCTTAAAACTCTCCAATATGTCTATTTTTTATGAAAAAAATAGTTTTTCTTCACATAATAATGACTTTGTTGCTTCCTTATAGTGTTTGCTAAGATGCACATGTTCTACAATAGAGAATTTATTTTGGGTAATTCGTATTTGTTTTTTTATTTGGCGAGTTCATTTTTAGTTTTAGCTTGTATTTAGTCCACTTTGAATTAGGAAACTTTTACCTCCCAATTTCTTTCACATCTATTAACAACCCCACCTTTTGTAAATGAAATAGGTTCAAAATTTTGCAAGCAAGGATCCATTGTTAGAATTTGAGATCAGTTGTAGTTTGTTGGAGTCTTGAATTTCTTGTACACCATTGTTTAGCCTTTGCAAGTAGGCGTCATTTCTTCCTTTAGGATGTTTGTTAGATTTCCCATTGTTTTCTTTAGAAATTGTTACCAATAGTTGAATATTGAAGAGGGAGAAAATACCATTGAATTTACTTGAGGATATCTAGCCACAATTCAAAACTTGCTCATCATCTTTTGATACTTCAAATCCTAGGTGTGGATTTCTTTGTTTCCATAGATTAGAATAGATTTGTGATGAGAAGATTAATTTGTTTATGCATATACTTTTGTTTTTCATTTTCCTTGCACTTTGGCCTTTTTGTTATACCTCATGTTACTTGCTCACTTTTGCTTCCTATATTAATTATATTAGTTTGCTTATGCCTATATTTTTAATTTTACAATCTTTTCCTTTCATTGGCCTGTTTGATTATGCCTCAATTTACTTGCTCACCTTTTCTTCCTATATTATGATTCATGTTTTCTCCCACTTGGAGGGGGTGGGTGAGTGGTGAATTTTCCTTTCATTCTTGACATATTATCTATTATACTTGTTTACACCTTCTTTACCTATTACTATGCTCTTGTATTTCCCACTTTGCTCATGTTTACCACTATGGTTGATCATTTCTTTATCGTTTCCTCTTTTTATGGTTCCTTATATGCAAAGTTATGCTTGACTTTATCACCCTTTTCTTATGCTTCTAATTTCTATCTATTAATTCTATGGTCTATACCTTATGATCCTTATTGTGCTTTGCTTGCATGCTTATGAACCCCACTATGTTATCTTATGCATAGTTTGAACTTATGCAAATTGCTTGTATCTTATGTTGTCATAATGGTACCCTCTTTGTCCTATTATGCTTTTAGGGCCAAACTATTACATTGGAAAATAACTTACATTCCCTTTGCTACATTGTATTTTTCATTCCTTGTCATACTTCTAGAGCCATATTTTCAAATTAGGGGCATCATGCCTTCCATAGCCTTTTGTGTTCACACGCTTTACCATGTTTCTAGAGCAATCTTTATGCATAAGGGGAAACATTCCTTTTGATTAGATTAAACTGTGGTTGATATGATGGGTAGAGCTATCCTTCTAATTCTATCTTAATTTGAGTAGATAAGTCTGAATCAATCCTTGAGTGCTTTGAAGTTTCCTCAGTTTACTCCTAGATGTCAATATGGGGGTCGTGAACTCGTGAAATATATTAGGGATGTTTGCCTAAGGGATGAAACTAGAAATCCAACTGTGGATGAATGCAATTGCTTAATCTAAGTTTATTGTACAATCTAACTCTCAGTCCTCTTGTCAATTCCGTGATAGGAGCCTATATTCACATAGTCTGCAACATAAATCGATTAATAGAAAATAGTAAATAGTATTACTATTACACACAAGGAACATAATATAATAAAAGCGTAGAACTAAAATGAAACACACTACACTTTATTCATGCACATTTTATAACCACACCAATTAATATTTATCAAATGCAATCTACTGAATGAAACTCATATGCATTAATAGTAAACAAAGATAATTGCAAACTAGTTCAATCATAGAGAACTAAATGTAAGACTAAACACTTATTACCACATGATGCAATCCTACTATATTAATCATCGAGAATTTGATGAAGTGGGCCTTGCCTTCTTTGACTATCAATGATGGATCTCATGCACACAAGCTACTCCACGCTAACCAATGTTCATTCAAATAACTTCATAGTATTTTTAAGTCACAAAATAGAGATTTGTAGCAATAATATTATTATCATCTATTGAATGAGTCTCGAGTTACATATTTATAAATACCATAGACCGATTAGACTTATAACCCCTGCTAAATAAAAACATAGAAGAGTCTTTGGTTGTTTCAACCTGTGGCCAACAACCTTAAAAGATAATTGAAAATAGTTTGGAGTCTTTTGCCATCATTTCAAAATGGCATAACAACTTAAAACAAATAAAGACAACTCAACATACATTTAACCAAAATGACATGATTCTTGAACGATCTTCAACTCCATCCCAACAATGCCCTTATCCACACACCATTCATTAAGCATCCCCTGCTACCAAAATCATAGAGAAAATCAATAAATAATCAAAGGATTTCGGTATATTCATATGTTTTCATCTTTCCTTGTATTTTATAAAACATCTTCAGCTCATTAACAAATGGTGATAGGAGCAACAAAAAATATTGCAAAATGGCAAGGTTTAAAGGCAACTACAAAGGTAAAATAAAGACACATTTCACCCTCATCATGCCCCCTAGCTTAGGGTTTTGCATGTCCTCATGCAAAAGAGTGTAAGGTACAAACTAGGAGAAAAAGGAGCTAGTTTTTGCATTGTGTTAGTGAATTCCTTAACCCATGACTGGTATGATGCTTGCATCTACTTTTTATGTTCTCGAATGGTCATGAGGGATGTTTTGGAGGCATCTGTTTGTTCAAGTGCCGCCTTGAGTTGTCGAATCTCTTCTATCTGTGAGGAATCAAGAGAGCACACGTCCTGAACTAGTCTTTGAAGGGCCTCATTTTCCTCAATCACCCTAGCTAATGAATCATGCAATGTTTGATTTTCCTCCTTTAACTTGGCTACCAAATCTTGCAAACCTTGTATCTCTTCTTTTGTTAACAGAGGATTCTCCTTTGTTAGTTTAGTTACCAAGTTTTGTGGGTCACAAATTTCCTCATTTGTTAACAAAGGATTCCCATTCTCAAATTCTTCCTTTGATTCTTAATTTCCAGTTGGCAGTGTCTCTATAGGTTCTTTCTCATTGTCAACTGGTACATTCAACTCCTACTTTTCCATTTGGGAAGATAATTCAGTGGTCCTTTGTTCTACAAGGTTGACAGTGGCTTCAGGTGTCAGTTCAACATGAAAGTCTTGAATATTAGTATCAGTATGAATATTCTCCTCATGTGACACAAACCCTTCCTCCATATCCTATGCATTCTCATCAAAGCGTTCCATTATTTTTCCTTCTTCTGTGGCTATCACTACTTCCCCTAAAACTGAAGGACAAGACTGAAGGAGTTGGGTTTCTTGTTCACACCTAGTTTCATTTTCATTAGTAGTCATAGGTTCCTCTCTTGTCTTCCTTCTATTGCTACTTCATATCTCCCTAGAAGCATTTACTGACCTTCTAGTTCTGTGATACACAACACCTAGGACTGTGAGATCATCCACTTCTTTTTACTATTCAGAACCTAGAACATTGCTAGCTACATTTGCCAAATTTTCCATTTTTTTCACTTGTAGTAGTAGGTGACTTCTCTTTAGTTGGTGATTTTCTCTTAGTGGGTGATTTCTCTTTGTCACCAGAAGTAGTCAAAGCTTGTTTCTTTGAAGATCTAGGGGAGACTGAGGATGTATTGCTATGCATTTTTTGCTTACCCCTAGTTTCCCAGTTTGGTGTGCTGGTTTTGACAGACTTGCTACTAGTAGGGGTAACACGGGAGCTCTTGGATGGTTTGCTACTTGAAGCTAGGGTTTTCTTGACATCCTTCTTGGAAACCCTCTTCTTCGTAGGTTTATGGGAATCCCCAGAAAGTTATTTTGTTCTTAGGTATTCACTATGTTCATCTGATAAACTTTCATTATTACTGCCCTTATCTAATTATGTGCCTACAGACTCCTCTTTTTCAGAAAAAACTAGGTGGGTTGACAAGAGAATCCTCCTCTGCGAAGTTATCTGGGGCGTCTTCACTAAGAAGTGAATCCCAATATTGTGGAGGAGACAATTTTTTCAATTCCTTTAAATTAACAATTTAATGAGGCCATGGTGAGCTAATAAGTTTTCATGACCCTTTTGAATTGCTTTCTGCATTTGGTTTACAAAGGAGTAAAAAAAATATGGCACGTTCACAAGCATTCCCCATCTCAAATTATTCATAAGTCAAAATTGCCTACCTTCGCATGCTATATACTGAATGATGATTTTTTCTACATTTTCTTGGGGTTGCAGAAGTGAGATTAACTTTGTGCCATGTCTAGTGACAATTTCAACAGACTCCCCTCGTGCTAGGAACCTCTTGTATAGAGGTTCGAGTTCCATGGCACATTTGGAGTTATCCAGAAAGTAGTTCTCCCCTGAGAGTGGAAACCCAAAGACATTGGTTATGGCTTCAACTGAAAAAGGAATCGTTAAACCGTAGACTTTTGCCTCCTTTTTGTGGTAGGTTATTGCAAACTCTCGCACAATATTTTCATCATACCCTCATAACTGTTTAAAATATGCATCCCATCCTACTTGTTTTAAGATTTTATAAGCCTCGACAACCTCTGGTTCCCTCATTCTTTCATAGTTGGCGGCTCAAAACGATGACAACATTCTCCTATCATGACACTACCAGGATCTTCGCAACCAAAAGAACTATACAAATGAAAGTCACTAGCATACGCAAAAACCACCAATGAAAATAGGTGTTGTGAATAGTAATTAGTTATCGACTGTAACTTAAGCGATGAGCAGTTAATGTGCAATTAAATTTGGAAAGTGGGTTGCAATGTTTGAAAAGATTGTTCTACACTGATGTCATCATAGCAGCTCACGGTTATAACAATAGTAACTACATTAACTAAGCGAAATAAAAAATAATGGATTCCAACATACTAAAAAGGATATGATGAAGATACAATGTGATGGTTGAAGACATGACATGGTGTGTGACAAGACAACTCCCCCAGCTTACCATGTGACCTACTCGTGCTTTACGTCACCACTCATTAAACAAAAAGAAGAATATTTAATAAAAGAACAAGTAAAAGAAAAGAAAAAACCAAAATATATCGATACCAATGATGGCTGGCAATATGAAACAGTGAGGCAAAAGCAAGCACGACGAATGAAGAGTGGAGATGCTACTGATGTTGATGTGTAATTGTTAACATGGAAGTGTTAGTACTGAAATAAAAGGTGCCCCATAGGGTAGACAAGACAACATAGTAGAAAAGACATCAGGTGAATTGTGACCATTATAACCTAGGTGAAGTACAACTAGCAGGCTACCACAGATAGAGATAAGCATGTCGAGGTAATGACCAAAAAAAAAAACAATCTGACAGGTAGGTAGTAGGAGCGTGTGAAGGGACCACAAAAACTGATCATAGTGTTAGATGTCAGATGGGGCTAAAAAAATCACTAAGAAAGCATCACCTGGCGGAAGTGAAGAGAACCAAGTGACAAAAGCTCCTATCTAGAAGAAGACATGAACTAAGGTCACTTAGGTGAATGAGGCACAACACAAGGTGGGAGCAACCCAAAAATGGCGGTGACTGTGAAGAAGATAGGAGCAACCCAAAAATTATGAGATAAAGGTCCGGTTGTCCTACACCATCAACGAACAACCGCAACTCAAAGATGAAAGTAGACCCTGGCACAAAAGTGACAGGAAGGCAGAGTTGCATACTTGTAGAATTATTTAGGTTGTATATATATTTTCTTTTCTTTTCTTCTATTTCTTTCCTCATTTTTTTGTCTTTTTTTAAAAAATATTTTGATCTTGATGATAAACCACCAGTAACTTTGTTTTCGCCCTATCACCATCTAGAAGTGTCGAAAACCCGGTTTTCACCTCCAAGACTTATTTAGCAATTAACACCCACTGGAAACCATTTTTCAAATGTTAACTGGCCAACAACACCCAAAGGTTTTCATTGTTGGATCTTTTATTTCATTTTTTTGAACATTTTGAAAAGTACCTAAAAAGTACTAGGAGAGGTCACAAAAACCCTATCAAGCAGATGGAGTTCCTTAGGCAGATTCGAGACAAACTCTTCCCTTGAGAGAGGCCTCTCATACAAATTCAACCAGTGACTGTTGACAACTAAATCCATGCAATCGGAGTCCATAGTGTGAAGCTTGACTACCTTGTTATCGTAGACCATCTCAATTTAATAGGGCCCAAGCCACCGGGTGTGGAGCTTTCCCTTAAAATACTGAAAACATGAGTCATACAAGAATGCCCAATCACCTAGTTGAAATGACCATTGTCGAATGAAACGATCATGCCAGAGAGCACACTGGTTCTGGGAAATATTTGCATGGAAGAGCTCTTGTTGGCAAAGTTCATCTAATGAGTGGAGTTGTGCAATTCGTTCTTTCTGTGCATCAGACAAATTCATACCCAGTTGGAGTGTGGTGGGAAGAGTTTTTACCTCAAACTTGATAGGAAGAACAACCCTCTTACCATAGACAAGCTCATAAGGTGTCAAACCAGTGGTGGTTTTCCATGTAGTGCAGTAGGCCCACACAGCTTCAGGAAGTCGTGCAACCTAGTCTTTCTTATGGAGGACAACTGTCTTGGTAAGAATGTTCTCAAGTTCTTGGTGCTGACTTCGACCTAGCCATTAGCTTGGGGATGGTAAGGTGAAGACTTGCGATGTTGAATCTCATATTCACCAACCAAAGTAGAAATGAGGTCGGATGTGAAATGTGGACCCTAATTGATAACTATCTCACGTGGAACACCAAATCGGGTAAAAATCTCGAGATAGAGAAATTCAACTACCTTAGTGTCCCTAGCATGATTTAAAGTAACAACTTCAACCCACTTTGTTACATAATTTGTACACACAAGGATGTATTCCTTGTTCTAAGATGGCGGGGTGATAGGTCCAACAAAATCAAGCCCCCTTTTATCAAAAGGCTCAATGGACAATTGAGGATGTAGAGGCATTTCATCTGAGTGTGTGGGGCAGCCCATACATTGATATTTATCACAATGTTGAACATAGTGTTTACAATCCTTGTGGACTATAGGCCAATAATAGCCTATAGTTAAGATCTTCTGAACAACCCTCTGAGCAAAAAAATGTCCTCTGCACATCATCTTCAAGCACACATTGGCGCATGATATTGTCAAGGCCATGATGAAAGAGCACTCCATTGACCTATGTATAATCAACACTGAGTTTGACTAGCTTTCGGCATTGCCTCAGAGAGAAATGAGGTGGGAACTTGCAAGTAACCAGGTATTTTTCCATGTCAGCGTACCATAGACTCTTTGTTCATATAGCAAATAGATGTTCATCTGGAAAGACATCATCAACTCGAATTGGTTCATCATCTTGATGTTGTAACCTGGACAAGAAGTTTGCAATCACATTCTCACGACTAGGCTTATCAAGTATAGTAACATCAAATTCTTGAAGCAAAAGTAACCATCTAATAACTCTACCAGTTACAACAAGTTTATTCATTAGAAATCAAATTGCAGAATGATCAATATGAAGAAACACTTTATATCCGGTAATATAATGATGAAACTTATTAATTGCATAAAAAACTAAGAAATCCTTTTCAGTTACGATATAATTTACCTCAGCCCCTATGAAATTCTTGTTGATGTAGTAAATGGAGTAGAAGAGATTATCTTCTTTTTGTCCAAGGAAAACCCCCATGGAACAATCTGAGGCATTAGTGTGGATATGAAAAGGTAGCTCCTAGTTCGGACCTTTGAGTACTGGTATGGTGACAAGCTTGTTCTTAATGGTTTCAAAATCCGCTTGACACTTTGGTGTCCAAGAGAAAATGACATCTTTTGCTAGAAAAGTAAACAAGGGGGAGGCAATCTTACTAAAATTTTAGATAAACCTCCTATAGTACCCTACATGGCCTAGAAAACTATGCACATCCTTTTGGCTAGTGGGTGTAGGCAAGTCTTAAATAATTTGTATCTTTTTGGGATCGACTTGAATACCCTTAGAAGAAATATAATGACTAAGTACTATCCCTTCTATCATAAGCATATGACACTTTTCATGACTTAATGATAAATTAGTGTCTATACAATGTCTAAGTACCTTTTCTAGATTTATTTTAGCCTCTTCATAAGTATTACCATGGATAGTAAAATCATCCATATACACCTCAACACAATCATTTACAAGATCTGCAAAAATGCTCAAAACTACCCTTTGAAAAGTGGCAGGGGCATTACATAAACCAAACAACAAAACATTATAGGCAAAAGTTCCCCAAGGACAAGTTAAAGTAGTCTTGTCTTGGTCTTCAAGTGCTATGTGAATCTAGTTGTAACCACTAAACCCATCCAAAAAGAAGAACTACTTACCTGCAAGAGTGTCTAACACTTGGTCAATAAATGGTAATGAAAAGTGATCCTTTTTAGTATCTTTATTCGGTGCTCTATAATCAACACAAATTCTCCACTTACCATTTTTGTTGGGGACCACGACTAGAGGAGAGACCCACTAACTATCTAAAATAGGATATATAAACCCAACATTTAACATTTTTGTAAATCCTCTTTAACTATTTCATGCAAGATAGGGTTGAGCCATCATTGTGGTTGCCTAACTAGATGACTACCTTCTTCAATGTAAATATGGTGGGTGCAAGTGTCAAGATGAATGCCACGTATATCTTGGTATTCCCAAGCAAATGCATATTTATTAATTCTAAGGATAGCAATAAGGTCTTGTATTTGCTCGGTGGTTAAATGTAGATTAATATTAAGTGTATGATTAGGCAAAATTTCCATGGCTTTTGATTGTGCAGGTTCAAACTGAAATCAGTCAGAAAAGGGAGGTTCTTTGACTAGCTCTGCTTCAGGTTCTTCATTGATCTCTGTGATGGTGGGTCCTTGAAGAGGCCTTTCCTGATCTTAATTGAACTCCATCTAATTCTACCGTATTTACTTGATAAGTGGAGTAACCTGTTGCCTCATTATTATACATGGGTTGTGTTGCCTTATTATTGGGATTTGGGTTTGGTTAGCTTGGCATTGGTGTAGGATTTGGTGGTTGTGTTGGATTGGTTAGTTGAGTAGATAATGATGGTATGGACAGAAGAAATTTTTGTGACTAATTGTATGGGTTGATCATGGGAGGGGGTGGAAATTGTGGTTGTGATGGATATGGTTGTTGGTACGGTGAAGGTTGTTGTGGTTGTGGCCTCCATGCTTATTGCCATGACTATGAAGAATACTGATATTATGGCATCCATTGAGGGTATGGCAAGGGTTGTTTCCAATCCCCCATACCATTTGGGTTGATTGGAAAAATAATTAGGTTGGCTGGGTCCAGGAGCAAGATAATCATTCATCATGGGCCATGGTGCATTACTCGAGGTGGAAAAGGTCACCTAGGGGCCATGTAGTAGACATGTTCCTCAAAATATTCCATATCAAGCACACCTATAGGAAGAGGACTTAAGGTAGAACTTCTACTGACTTCTTCTAAGGATG
Organism: Sequoia sempervirens; assembly: GCA_007258455.2. Taxonomy (NCBI): domain Eukaryota; kingdom Viridiplantae; phylum Streptophyta; class Pinopsida; order Cupressales; family Cupressaceae; genus Sequoia; species Sequoia sempervirens. Next base: position 135,967 of record VDFB02119582.1, on the reverse strand, counting down.
AAATGTTTGTCCTATTGTAAGGGCAATCCTCGCTACCATGTTTCTTGCGACAAGTCAGACAAAGAAAAGCCAAGGCCTTTTTGGCTTCCTCTTGCTTCCTATGAGTATATAGAGTGTCTATTTGTTTACCCATATGATTTAAAAAATTGGTTTTAATATCCTCAAGTAAATTTCCTATTTCATGCTTTGTTATACCTGTTGCATTACTTGGAGCATAAGGCTTACTTGGATAGTTCCATCCCAAGTGTTGAGACCTTGAATAATTCCTGCAAATGTCACAAATATAATCAAAGTCTATTTTAGAAATGTTCCCTTTACTTATTAAATTTAATGCTTCCATAGTATCATCTCTTACACCTCTAAGAAACAAAATTTTAACAGCATCAAGAGTTAGCCTTTGTTGTCATGATCATTGCAAACTAAACATGAAATATTTGAGGTGGTCTTCCACAGACTCGTCCTCTTTCTATGTCATGCGAAATATTTTGTCCCACACCTCTTTTGTTTTACAGTACTCCTGGTTCTTGGTCAAAAATAATTCCTTCATGACTTCCCATGTTCTAATATTCCTGAGGTTCATGAACTAGAGTAGGGTTGCATCCTTTAATGTGGCTGGAAACAACTTGAGCTTATGTACATCACTATGATAATCGTAGTTGTGGCACAACACATCAAACTCAAATAAACATATGTTAGGATCCTCAATAGAAAGACCATGAAAAATTCGTAAGGTAGAGTGAGGAATATTTGTCATAGGAGAATCCTCTTCAGGGTGTGTAATAGGGAACTCAAAGGTGACTGGATTTTTGTGGGCTAATGCTCTCACATCATTGTTGTTGTTATTGTTGCTCATGTTGTTGTTGTTGGGGTCCATGACATCTAATACCCAAGGGGTAAACTAGGTTTTAAATGGCTCTTTGGTTTTTGAGAATGGACCGGCTTTTGGCCCCTAAAATTACTAAAATAAATTTTCAACCTTTCTTCATAATACTTCAGAAGAACTTGCATGAATACCTACAAGTGTCTCAACAGTAGTAGACTCTATAACACACTTCTCAATATCGGGTTCAGGTAGCTCTAATGATTGCAATTTAGTTTTCAATTTCTCTCAAGTTGAACTTCTTCCTTCAATGGATGGCTTTGACCTATTTTGCAAAGCTCTTGGTGGTGTTCCCTCAACGAATGTTTTTTATTTGTTTTTAAATTTCTTGGGTTGTGAACTACTTCCCTTTTCTTATCTAATGAATCTTCCTCTACTATCCCTACTACGATTCATGCACCTAAATGACTTACAACAACACAAATTAGGAGTATTAACCTTAACAAGGTTGACAATTGTATAGGCTTTCCTCTTGATGTACTGGTCCTAACTCAACTTACTATGATTTTAGGCCTTTAGTATCTTTCCCCAGAAAAAAACACAAAATTGATTGGATTAAACTATGGTTTATATGATGGGTAGAGCTATCCTTGTAATTCTATCTTAATTTGAGTAGATGAGTCTGAATCAATCCTTGAGTGCTATGAAGTTTTGTCAATTTCCTCCTAGATGTCAATCTGGGGGTCGTGAACTTGTGAAAGATATTGGGGTTTTTTTCCTAAGGGTTGAACCTAGAAAGCCAAGTGTCGATGAATGCAATTGCTTAATATAATTTTATTTTGCAATTTGACTCTCAATCCTCCTGCCAATTTTGTGACAAGAGCCTATATTCACACAATCTACAACATACACCAATTAACATAAAATAGTAAATAGTATTACTATTACACAAGAGGAACATAATATAATAAAAACGCAAAACTGAAATGAAACACACTAAACTTTATTCATGCCCATTTGATAACCAAACCAATTAATATTTATCAAATGCAATTTTTCAAATGAAACTCATATGCATTAATAGTAAACCAGGATAATTGCAAACTAGTTTGATCATAGAGAAATAAATGTAAGACTAAATACTTATTACCACACGATGCAATCAAATTGTAGTAATCACCAAGTGGTTGATGAAGTGGGCCCTTCCTTCTTCGACTATCAATGATGGATCTCACACACACAAGCTACTCCATGCTAACCAACGTTCATTCAAATAACTTCACAGTATTTTTAAGTCACAAAACAAAGATATGTAGCAATAATATTATTAGCATCTATCAAATGAGTCTCGACTTACATATTTATAGATACCACTAGCAAATATATAACCTATATATAAAATACGTCGAGATGTATCTCAAGGCATTGAATTTTTTCAACTTTAATTTTTATTAAAGCTAAATGATGAAAAAATTAAATGCCTTGAGATACATCTCAGCATATTTTATATATAGGTTATATATTTGCTAGTAGCAGCTACAATGTGTGTAACACATTGAATAAATTAATATATTTAGGGTTATGATTAGAGTTAGCATTTAGAATTAGGGTTTATATCATGGTTAGGGTTAGCATTAGGGTCAGGGTTTGGTTTTATATATTAAGATAGATAAGCTAGTTTACAGCGGCAACACAACTATCAATAATATTTAAATATTCAATATTATGTTTTTGATTAGATAAGCAAGGAAGGGCGCTGATCCCATAGTTACATTAATAGACCAAAAAATTTGAGAAAGGTGGGAAACAACACCACCTACCAACCAAAAAAAACATCAATTTTAGCACGTAGACCAATATTTAAAACAATACCCATTGTCCAACCATTATCAATCAAAAACATTAAGTTTTTAGCAGCATACTTTGAACTCCGAAGACCATTAATTAAATCGACAATATCCCATATGGTATTCCACCATATCATATAGAAATTAACACAAAAGTCCCAGATATAATAATAAAAAGACAAAAAACTCATCAAAAACAGTAGAGCAACAACAACAAGCCATTAACTATCTTTCTTCAATAGGTCCCCATACTCTCCCATGAGAGCAATATACTCATGCCAGTCAAGGACCTCTATCTTGTCCAACATATTTAGGGTATCAAGTTTCCCTTGTTTCTTTAATTTCCTAGTTATGTTTGTTTCGCCAAAAGCTACTCCAAGTATAACTCTTCTCATCAATCTATTAGTTACTTTCATAAGAGTAACTAACACCTTCTCCATGTCTTCAAACTATACTTGCAATAAAGTTAGTCTAATTTTAAAAAACTCATTACTAATTTCCTCATATTTGTTCTCCATTCCCGAGAACCCAACATCCTGCACATTCCCAACCTCAGTCCTATCCTCATAAGGCTCCACTTGTTCCTCCTCTTCCTCCTCTTTCTCCTCCTACGAGCCATCCTCCCCCATCTCATAGGCAGAATCCTCAAATTCTAGGTCTTCAGAGTCTTCTTCTTCCTGAGCTTCAAAATCTTCGTACCCTAGGTCCTCCTCATTCGCTGACATTTTTTGTTTTCCTTTTTTTCTCCTTCAAGGCCACCTTAGCCAAACATTCCAACCTTCTCCCTCCACTACCTCCACTTCATTGCCCTTGTAAAGTTTCCTTAGCCTCCTCAATTTGGTTCCCTTCCTTCGTGATATTTAATACCTCTCTAGGATTAATATCTCTTCTGGGTTTATGAGCTTTTGGGATTTCTAACAATAGAGGGGAGTGTTTCCTTTTTTTAGGTGTTGCTTGTTGTGCAGTTTTGCACACATGCCCTGCTGAAAGCAGGGACCCTATTTTGCTTTGATTTTTGGTGCTTTGGCCCTCCAATTTTGATGATTTACTTTGCCTTGGCATGTGCTTAAATGTTTATCTTGCTTGCCTAAGTGTTTCCCCTAAGTTACACATTGAAAACCTTAAGTTCTAGGTGAAGTTTGGGTTTTTACCTGAGTTCGGGATTTTCCACCCAAGTCGGATTTTCCTGGATTTCGTTCTAACTCTGGCTATGCACTGTGGTTCAGAGATTTTTGGTCTTTGCAGAATTCCATGTGGGCCAGATTTTTCTAAATTTCGTCTTGTTGTTGGGTTCTTAGATTTTCCTAGTTGTCTTGTTAGTGGCATTAATGTCATTCGTACTACTTGAGGGGATGTATGTAGTCAATCCTTGGGGCTTTTTATGCCATTATGCTTTATCATTTGTGTTCCATTGAGCTAAGAAGTTTGTTCTTTCAGTGTTTGATTTGATTTGGAGCTCTAGGTTTGCAAATTATTCAATTTGGTGAAGATTTCCTTGGCATTTTCGTTGTTCTTTGTTAGGCACCATTGAACTGATATATGCTACCTCAATCAATTTTTGCTTAATCAAATGGTATGTATGTGATCCTTTTCTTTTGATTGATGAATGTAGGCACTTCTTTGGCATTTTGGGTTTGCTTGGGATTCAAATTTATGTGGTTTTGAGCGTCTTATGGATAAGGTTGCGTGATATTGTTTTGTTTATGGTTTCCCAAGTAGGTTTTGAGTCCACTCTTTCATGTGCATCTAGTGATAACTTGCTTGTGAGTCATGAATGGCCCCTAGTGAGGATTTAGAGGTTGAAATGATTGAATCTTGAGCTTGCCTATGCGTCAATGGCAGATCTATAGGGTTTGATATCTACAACATCACCATTTCACCTTAGTTTGCTTTTGAATCAACCTAGAACTCAAATAAAATTTATAGAAGGTCCATATAAAACTTTTCGCAGGCCTAGATTCCTGAAATATGATTGATTCATCAATTTCGGTGAAATCGTGATTAAATGCCGATATTCGGGTTTTTTCCCCACTTCGGGATTTTCTAGCTTTGGCAGATTTTCTCGATTTTCCCACTCCTCTTCTTTTTCCCAAAATTTGTAAGATTTCAGAGATTCATCTTCTTCGTGGATTTCCATCTCATCCGAATTTTCCCGAAATCCTTTGTTCCCTAGTTTTTCCGAGATTCACAGAATGTCTTCTTCGCAGAAATCCATCCCGTGCGGATTTTCCTAGAATTTGATGAAAGTGAAGGAATATAGAATAACATGACTTGTTAATGAATGATGGTACATTTTATGAATAATTTATGCTATATTGAGATCTCACATGTTGTTTCTTGATTAATAATGGTCGGATTGAGTTGTTGATAGGTGTTTTCATGTTCATTCCACTGGAATCCGTCTGGCTCAGAATTCTCTGAAATTAAATATGATCATTCTATATGAGATTTAAAGGCACCTTGCTTATCTGGGGACTCATCTTAAGGATGAACATGTTGCTTATGATTAATTTGTATGTAATATTTACTATGGTTTCCTTTGTTGAGTGCAGGCTGAGTCTGGCAAGGTAGCAGTTGGAAAAGCTAAGGGTGATATGGAGGGTTTTTCAGTATCTGAAGTAGCGAGAGTCAAGATGGATATCAAGAGAAAAATATCGAAGAGAAAAATTACCTCTATCTGGTAAGAGGTGACAGATATGAACATTGGACTATGGGATTATGAAGAATTCAAGGTTAGAATGGCAACACAGGATCTTCCTTTGGAGGCCAAAAGAATGATGGAGTCTGGATTGGCATATGTAGCTGGTTTTCCCTCAAAAGTGCAATGTTATGAGCTAATCCTTGAATGTGCCAGACATTATGACAGTGATACACAAAGAATTATTGGTCCCCAAGGGAGAATTGTGGAAAATTTGAATCTTATCTCCATAGCCCAAACTTTTGACATGCTGAATAGGTATCATGTAGTGGCATTCAACATGGATGAAACTAGGAGGTACTATGAAGAGGAGACTGTTAAATCATAACAGTTCATCAATTCCTAGCTGGAAAAGCCCAAGTCTCATTATTCTAAACTACCCAAACAACTGTTCAGGGCAAAGTTCAAGAAGGAGTATTATGATGCCATCACTGTTCTTAGTAGGGTTGTTGGATTAAAGAGTGTAGGTATGTTTGAAAATTGGATGTGTTATGTCATTGTGAGGATGGAATAGGAAAAGATCAACTATCATTGGGCAGGTGTCATAAGTAGGGTGATTCATGAGCAATTGTCCAATATGCTGCAAACTAAGACCTTCACCATGACTTCCTACCTAGTTTATGCACTTGCAAGATTTCATCCATATAAGGGATTGAGCACAAGAGGATTCTTTAGACAGGATGTAATCTATGAAGTCTACCCTCAATTGCACTTGGGAAGCTCGAGCTACAAGAGGGTGAATGATGGATTCACCATGCATATCACCAGATTGCTTCAAGGTGTAGAACACATAAGGATTTCAGATCAAGCCAAGGAGGACATCAAGAAATATGGGGCTTAGTTCATTCAGTTTCCAACCTTCTCATACATCCGGATTGATGGCTATCAAAGGGCTCCATACCGACTTCCAAGCTATCCCACTGATCATATCTTACTTTTGAAGGTCACTAGACAAAAATGCGATATTGATGCTATTGTCAAAAGGGACAAACATAAGACTAGTTTTGGTGGAGACTTCCCTTTGAGGATAGGCACTGGAGAGGCATGTCCTTCCATTAGTTTAGCCCAGGCTTCTGAAGAGGATCTATGAGTGTTCTTGGTTTATCCTTCCACTCCAAGAGATCTAGATTTGACATAACTAGTGAAGCTCAAAAGAAGGCCGGTCAGGAATATAGCCACAAGGTTGATTTGGAGGACTATTGGGCCAATTGCAGTGATGAATATGAGGTAAGAAAGAAAGAAATTTCTCAGCTTCCAGTTGAATTAGTCTGATTGTTCAATGTGAAGGTAGTTCCAGATCAAATTGAAGATGATGGGGACCTGATTCAAGGCCATGCTTATGAGGTAGTTAAGGATAGTTCAATTGGTGAAGTGGATTGGCTAGAAGAAGAAAAGACAAAACTAGGACAGATAATGGATCTAGTCACTGAGTATACCAAGTTGTGGCTGAAGCATAATATGTGGGAGTTGGAAAATGAGGGTGTACAGTGCACTTATGATCTGATGGGAGACTTGGACCCTCACTCTACTTCCAAGGAATCAACTGAGAAGGATCCAAAGGGTAAGGGAATGGTAAGCTCCCCTTTTAAAATTAAGATCAAATATGTTCAAGTAGAGAAATCTCAAGAAGCAAAAAAATAGAGAAGGCCAATTTCTAAGAAAAGAGGGCATACATCAAGGGCTAAGAAGCCTAGAAATGAAGAAAATGAGAGGCATGATCCTAAGGTTGGTGCTTCCGTACCTAAAAGAAGAAGAATTATAAGACTATCACAGAAAGTAAGCTCCAAGGTGGGAGAAGAAGTGGATCCACCTGTGGTAAGTGTAGAGAGTTCAAGGGAAAAGACACAGGTGTATACAAGGAAGTCAAGGATTCCTCCTACGGATAGTGTGCCAAAGGAAGATCCTCCTCCAGTTACTTCCCATATAGAGCAACATGATAATGTTCCTTCTTCCCATGAAGCTCAAAATGAACCAGGTGAATCTGAGAAAGTTGAGGATCATCAAGACATAGAAGGAGAATAATTTCATGAGGGTGCACTTTATAGTGCATAGGCAGAAATAGAAAGAGTAATGCAGTCTCCCTTGGTCTCATATGAGTACTCACCAGTTAGAACTGAAGAAGTTATATCACCTCCAAGAGAAGAAGAGTCAGTTAAGGTTCCATCACTGATGCACAAAGGGGAACATGTTGAAGAAGAGGAAGATAAAGCCCAAAAGATTCCTAAGAGGCAAGATTTGAATGAAGACATGCCTAAAGATCAGCAGGAGGAAGTAGAGCAGAGTGAAGTACAATTAGAGTCCACTGTTCTAGAGTGGTCAGATAAGGAAATAAAGAGAAAGCAAGTTGTAGTGGAGGATACCTCACCCAATTGGGATAAATTATTGGCTAAGATAGGAAAGGATAAAGGAAAGAAGAAGTCTAGAGTTATCTCCAAGGTTGAAAGAGATGCAACAAATAATAGGGTTGTCCACATTGCCACTCTTGCACTGGATAAAAATAGAGATGAGGTAACTAGAAAGGATTATAACCTACTGACTATTAACTTGGGATCCACCTCCATGGAGCAAGACATTGAAGAATATGAGGGTTCTAGTGTAGTTATCTTGGGAAGATTAAGAAATGAAGTCCAAACTAAACAGGAGTTGAAGAAAGAGAATGAAAAACTCAGAAAATGTTTGGAGAATTTGATGAAACCCTTGCAATCCATTGGCTCTTTGTCCTCTGCTACAAATCTCCTACCCCAAGAGACTATCACCAAGCTGGAAAGAATGAAATCTACTACTCTTGCTACAAAAAATTTTCCTATAGGGGGTGCAATCCAAAGGAAATGAAGCTATCAAGGACATTCTCTCAATTGGAGGAGATGCTATGAGGGCGATAGAATGGTTCAAAGAGGTATTAGCCCAAGATAAAAAAGATACAGACCTCTTGTTGCAGAAAACTAAAACCATCATGGAGTATATGAAGGATAAACTTGTAAGTGATGGAATTATCCCTTCCTCCAAAGATGTTGAACCTTGGGAATGGTTTTAAGCTTTACAAATTAGGCAGAAGGTTCTGAAAAAGATCTATAAGCAGAGGAGGAAAATTGAAGATACCTTAACTAGTGTTTATAATGGTTGTATTTTGTTCTTGAGATAATGACAGGGAGAAGGAAGATTGCACCTAAGAATTTGAGTTTAGAGCAGTTGAGGAAATGGTGGCAAGATGTTTATGCTCTAGCTAGTGATGATCATGTTACTGAACACCAATTAGATGATACGGCCACTTATATTGTTGTTATTGATAAATATCTAACATATAAGGTTGAGTGGGATAAATTAGTGGAACAATATAAGGAAAATGTTACATCAATTGAAAGTTGACTTAAGGTTTTTCCTTTGCCACCCACAACCAACCTTGACAAGATGCTTTTGAAGGTGCATGAAATGATTGATGAAAATAAGGATAAAGGGGAAGATAGTTAATGTTGGGCTGCATCGAGATTTGTGCTTCCCTATTATTTTGCATGCATTGGTCTGAGCTGCATTGAAGATCCTAGGCTGACCTAGATGAAGTTCGAGCATTTAATGAATATTTTATTTCATTTTGAATTTCTCTTGGCTGACTTGTTTTGTGGCCAAATATTATTATAAACCCTGGCTAGGCCGACATGTTTTGGGGGTTTCTATTAATATGGCATTTTTCCTCATTTGTAAGAGATATAGATAGAGACATAGCAATAGAGAGATAGTTGATATTGAAGCAAATTAAGTAGAGCAAGAGTTAGAAAGTAGTGTTCTCAAGAAATTATTGTAATAGAAGACTAGAATTGTTGCTACAATGGATAATTTGATGCAAGTAATGACATTGTGATTTGGTGCCATACTTGTGTTCTTCTTATCTTGCATGGTTCTTGTTATTCTATCTTTAAAATTACTTTGAGGAAGATTGATATTTGGATATTTAGGATTAGATTTGATTCAATGATGTTTATGGTTTGATATTTGAAGTGTTGTAGTGATCCCTGGTCCATACTTTTTGCAACTAGCTAACTGTTAGTTGCTTTTCAAAGTTAGCTTGGACCATATATCTATTGTGCTTAGTTCAATTGTGAAGGTTTATTCATTTCAATTTCCTTAGGGTTGTATTGGATGAATATTCATGATCTGAAAATCTTATTACCTTAGAAGATGGCACTGCTCTTGTGAAATTACAGACTCATCTAGGTTAAGTAGGAATTGGTTTGTGAGGGATTCGTCCATTTCAAATATTTGATCATTTGCGTTGTTAATCTTAGGAGTAGCATCAATCTTAGTGATCTCTTTAAAACCCTAATCTTTTGTTATTTTCTTTATCATTTGGTTTATATTTAGGATTGAAGTATCATCATATTGCTAGATCTGATAAATCGAGGATTCAGTCTTTGCTTGTAGTAAGGTCCCATTGTGATTATTAACATTTTCACATTTATCACTGAGTTGTTTGTGCATTGTCAAGACCTGACATTAGAGACCTTGGGGTTATCTCTTGAGGCTTGTTAATATAGAGATTTACCTTTCAAGAGAGATAGAATACTTGTATCTTGTCTGAGTTGTTGTTGTTCATAAAACATCATCAACATTGCTCTAATGAGCTCTAACTCAAAGCTTCTTTTTTCCTCACTCCTCTGCGATCTTGGAGTTGAAGGGTTTGACAAGTTTCCCGCAGGGGAGGTACTTTTGGCAGGGATTAGCACATGCCTAGTAGATAATGTAGGAGGGTGGCAAGGAATTTTTTCATCAATCGGGAGTTCATCAGTATTAGGGTTATCCTCCTCCAACAGTTCCACATTTTCTTCATCAAGCTAGTCAGGGTTCACATTTCTAGCATTTAAAGGGTTTCCATGAGGATTCAGGGTCAGGGCATATTTGTACAAGGTAAGCATAAGACCTTGGTGGAGGGGAGGGATAGTGCCTTTTTTATTGTTAAGTTGGAAAGAGGACATGTAAAATGGAAAATTGATACACTACCCATGCCTAATATGGTTTAATAGAGGGAAGTGGTACACATGTACCAACATATACCTACCCTCAAGTGTGAAATAACACATTACAAATAGACTTACTAATGCAAAAGAAGGAGGGAGCTCAATTATGGCATACCTGTTTTGGAATCTCTGAGATTTTCCCCTTCATGGAGGAACTTGTTCAATATTATGTTAGTATTATCAATAATATTATTTTATTGGTTAAGGTTAGGGTTAGGATTATGGTTTATACTTTAAGCATACTTTAATAGCTATAGTTAGTGTTTCACTTACATGGTTAGGGTTAGGGATAGGTTTATGGTTTAGGAATTTTATTGTTAGGATTGGTGTTAGTGTTAGGGATAGGTTTAGGGTAAGGGTTAGGGTTAGAACTAGGCTAAATTTATGATATTATGGTTGGATTAAATTTATGATATTGTGGTTAGGGTTAGGGTTTGGATTACAATTAACATTAGTGTTATCATTATGAATAGGGATAGGTTTAGGATTATGTTTAAGATGAGCAGTAGGGTTAGAGTTGGGGTTAGCATATATAAAAAGGGTTACCTAATCCTAATTCTATCTCTAACCCTAACCCTAACCCTAATCCTAACACTAACTACAACACTAATCCTAATTCTATTTCTAACCCTAATTGTAACCCTAATCCTAATTAGATATATTTAACGATAACCCTAATCATAATTCTTACACTATCTCTAACCCTAAACCTAATCCTAACACAAACCCTAACACTAATCCTAATTTTATTTCTATCTCTAACAAAAACCCTAATCCTAATCCTAACCCTATCTCCAACCCTAACCCTAACCCTAACCCTAATCCTAATCCCAATTCTTTCTCTAATCTTAATCCTAATCCTATCCCTATCCCTATCTCTAACCCTAACCCTAATCCTAATTTTATCCCTAACCCTAACCCTAACCCTAATCTTGACCTCATCTCTAACCCTAACCCTAATCTTAATCCTGATACTAACCCAACCCTATTCCTAATTATATTTCTAACCATAACCCTAATCCAAATCCTAACCCTAACCCTAATTAATTTAATGTTAGATCCATCATAACCCTAACCCTAATTAAACCATCTTAAATCTATTTGAACCCTAACCCTAATTGTGCCATAACCCTAACTCTAATTGAACTCTAGCCCTAACTTTGAAAGACATTGCTCCCATCACACAAACCTCAATCCTAATCCTAATTCTATCTCTAACCTTAACCCTAATTGTAAACCTATCCCTATCTCTAACCTAACCCCAACTAATCCTAACCCTAATCCAAATTCTATCTCTAATTGTAACCTAACCCTAATCTTCACTGTATCTCTAACCAAAACCCTAACGCTAAACTCAATCATAACAAAAACTTCAACCCTAACCCTAATCCTAACACAAACACTAACCCTAATCCTAACCCTATCTCTAACCCTAAACCTAACCTTAATCCTAATTCGATCTCTAATCTTAACCCTTATACTGACCCTATCTCTAACCCTAACCCTAATCCTTACTCAAACCCTAACCCTAATCCTAATTTTATCCCTAATGCTTAACCTATCCCTAATCTTGACCCTATCTCTAACCCTAACCCTAACCTTAATCCTAATTCTAACGGGAAACCCTAATCCTAATTATATCTCTAACCATAACCCTAATCCCAATCCTAACCCTAACCTTAATTATTTTAATGTTGGCTCCATCATAACCCTAACCCTAACCCTAATCCTAATTTTATCCCTAACCCCAATCTTGATCTTATCTCTAACCCTAACCCTAATCTTGACCTTATCTCTAACCATAACCATAACCCTAATCGTAATCCTAACCCTAACCTTAATTAATTTAATGTTGGCTCCATCATAACCCTTACCCTAACCTTAACCCTAATTAAACTATCTTAAGTGTATTTGAACCCTAATCCTAATTGTGCCATAATCCTAACTCTAATTGAACTCTAGCCCTATTTTTGAAATACATTTATCCCTTCACAAAGCCCTCAATCTTAATCCTAATTATATCTCTAACCCTAACCCAAACCCTAATCTTGGCCCTATCTCTAACCTAACCCCAACCCTAATTGTATCTCTAATTGTAACCTAACCCTAATCTTCACTCTATCTCTAACCAAAACCCTAACCCTAAACCTAATCATAACAAAAACCTCAACCCTAAACCTAATTCTATCTCTAACCCTAACACTTACCCTAATCTTTACCCTATCTCTAACCATCACCCTATTCATAACCCTATTTATAATGCTAACCCCAACCCTAATCCCAATTTTATCTTTATTCCTAACCCTAACCCTAACCCTAATATTAGCACTAACCTAAACCCTAATCTTAATTCTATTTCTAACCATAACACTAACCCTAATCCTAATCCTATCTATAACCCTAACCCTAAGCCTAATCATAATCATAATCCTAACATAAACACCAACCCCAATCCTAATCCTAATTCTATCTTTAACCCTAACTCTAACACTAATTGCAACACTAATCCTAATTCTATTTCTAACCTTAATTATAACCCTAATTCTAATTTTATCTTTAACCCTAACCCTAACCCTAATCCTTACACTATCTCTAATCCTTTAACCCTAACCCTAATATGAACACAAACCACAACCCTAATCCTAATTCTATTTTTATCGCTAACCTGAACCCAAACCGTAATCCTAACCCTATTTCTGACCCTAACCCTAACCTTAATACTAACCCTAATCCTAATTCTATCTCTAACCATAACCCTAATCCCAATCCTAACTCTAACCCTAATTAATTTAATGTTGGTTCCATCATAACCTAACCCTAACCTTAACCCTAATTAAACTATCTTAAGTGTATTTGAACCCTAACCCTAATTGTGCCATAACCCAAACTCTAATTGAACTCTAGCCCTAACTTTGAAAGACATTTCTCCCCTCACAAAATCCTCAATCCTAATCCTAATTCTATCTCTAACCCTAACCCCAACCCTAATCTTGGCCCTATCTCTACACTAACCCCAACCAATCCTAACCCCAACCGTAATTCTATCTCTAATTGTAACCTAACCCTAATCTTCAGTCTATCTCTAACCAAAACCCTAACCCTAAACCTAATCATATCAAAATTCTCAACCCTAAACCTAATTCTATCTCTAACCATCACCCTAATCGTAACCCTTTTTGTAATGCTAACCCCAACCCTAATCCTAATTTTATTTGTATGCCTAACCCTAACCCTAATATTAGCACTAACCCGTACCCTAATCCTAATTCTATTCCTAACCCTGATCCTAATTCTATCTCTAACCCTAACACTAACCCTAATCCTAACCCTACCTATAACCCTAACCCTAAGCCTAATCATAATCATAATCCTAACATAAACACCAACCCCAATCCTAATCCTAATTCTATCTCTAACCCTAACCCTAACCCTAACACTAATTGCAACACTAATCCTAATTCTATTTCTAACCCTAAATGTAACCCCAATTCTAATTTTATCTTTAACCCTAAGCCTAACCCTAATCCTTACACTATCTCTAACCCTAACCCTAACCCTAACCCTAATTTGAACACAAACCACAACCCTAATCCTTTTCTATTTCTATCACTAACCTGAACCCGAACCCTAATCCTAACCCTAACCTTAATACTAACCCTACTCCTATTTCTATCTCTAACCCTAACCCTAATCCCAATCCTAAACCTAACCCTAATTAATTTAATGTTGACTCCATCATATCCCTAACTCTAACCTTAACCCTAATTAAACCATCTTAAGTCTATTTGAACCCTAACCCTAATTGTGCCATAACCCTAACTCTAATTGAACTTTAGCCCTAACTTTGAAAGAAATTTCTCCCCTCATAGAAACCTCAATCCTAATCCTAATTATATCTCTAACCCCAACCCTAACCCTAGTGTTGGTCGTATCTCTGACCTAACCCTAACTAATCCTAACCTTAACCCTAATTCTATCTCTAATTGTAACCTATCCCTAATCTTCACTCTATCTCTAGCCAAAACCCTAACCCTAAACCTAATCGTAACAAAAACCTCATTTCTAAACCTAATTCTATCTCTAATCCTAACCTTTACACTAATCTTTACCCTATCTCTAGCCATCACCCTAAGCGTAACCCTATTTGTAATGCTAACCCTAGCCCTAATCCTAATTTTATCTTTATGCCTAACCCTAACTCTAATATTATCCCCAACTCAAACCCTAATTCTAATTCTATTTCTAACCTTGATCCTAATTCTATCTCAAGCCCTAACTCTAACCCTAATCCTAACCCTATCTCTAACCCTAACCCTAAGCCTAATCATAATCATAATCCTAACATAAACCCCAACCCCAATCCTAATCCTAATTCTAACCCTAATTAGGATTCGACCAGGGTTATAGTTTAATTAGGATTTGGATTAGTCTTAAGGTTTCAATAAGGGTTAGGATTAGAGTTAAAATTAGAATTAGTGTTATTGGCGGGATTAAGTTTAGGGTTAGGATTAGGATTACATTTATATGGTTATGGTTAAGGTATAAAATCATGGTTAGGGTTAGAATTCTTACGATCAGAGTTAAAATTAATAATTATGAAATTGAAAATAATGAAATTGTTGAAGAAATTACTAAAGAACATAGGTATTACTTAAATATTTTCTTATCATTATTTAATAATTAACATTTTATATAAATATTATTTAATATAATTTATAATTTATGTGTTTACTTTCTATTAAATGGCAAAAGATACCCATAGAAAAAATTAATCCAATCTAACATGTATCTATCATTAGACAATTGCCAGTGCAACTATCATTGTATTTCATGAGACCATTTTTTTGGGGCATTTTGTCGAATAATTAATGTGTTTCTTTGTTTCCAACTATAACATCCAACTAAAAATCATTTTCCATTATGATGATGGATGAGCTCAATCCTTTAAGTTTTTATTTGAAAGTTTCTAATGCCTATTCAACAAATCCATTTTGATCTTAACCTGCAACAATGGTGTGTTGTATAATTCAGTCATATATGCTTTCATTTATAATTTTTGTACTCTGTCAAGTGACTATAACCTATTCCAAAGTTCTTACCTTTCTTTGTTTTTCTTTTCAATTGCAATGCAAATTTGCAAGAAAGTTTCTGAAACTGTCCTTCATGCATTTGTGTATCCTACCCTGTGTGACCATATTTCTTGAGGCGTATTTTATGGTTCACAAACATCAAATTTGGTTCACAAAAAATAGACCACAAACATCAAATTTGGTTCACATAGTCATGAAATACCATATGGTAAATATCTATAATCCATGATCTTTAACATCACGAATAGACATAGTATTATTTTAGCATCCGATCCCTTTTCACCAACAGAAATGCCCTTGAATTTTATAGCTTACTTAATCTATTTAAGAGAATGTACCAGATTACAATCACTAATCTGAGAATAATTTGAATGAGAATATATCTACCACAATAAACAAATAGATCAACACAATGAATAAAGAGAAATTCTGGTTTAATTATATGTAATTATACTCTATGATTTATCTTCAAAATGAAGGAAGAACAAACAATAGTTTTACAGACTGGATCGACCATCAAATTTAAACCCTGAACTACCCAACTAAAATGTATCTTCAAAATATTTTTAATTTAACTCATAAATTTGTTTTATGTTATACCAATTTTTTTTGAAATGCACGAATCTCTATTTAGTTTTACTTTCTAGTACATAGGTAGATGTTGCATCAATAGAGGGAGAGATTAAATAGATAAATCCAAAGGGAAAATGAAAAAACAGTTTTCAACAGTATTCAAAGTTATTAGCCTCCCAACATTATAGATACGACTGTGTGGGAATCGATATCGGGGTAATGCTTGATAAAATTGTGTGGGATCTATTTTTTTCTACAGAGTTCATTAAGATTTATTGTGCAATGAATTCAACGGAAAGAATGTCGCCTCATAATGATAGTAAAATTATCTGTATTTTAAAATAGCTTTGTCTTCCCATTAATTGGGGCTTGATCACAGTATAGTAACAAGGCAATGCTCTGAATGCCACTGCCAATCGTTTAACAGAGCAAGGCAAACAATATAGATAGTAAAAGTTGTGCTTAGAAAAGACATTCATCAACAACACCTTAAACTGTAGATCTAAAATACCTACAGTCATTGATAAGAATAATAGAGCAAAGCCAATTAAATTCCCAAAAAATGATAATATCATTATTCAAATAAGGGGAGAGAGAGAGATTTGGGTATCTGGGTAGCAACTTACATGCTCATCCGCCTGAAAATGAAGGCTATGTGCTTAGCCTCATCTATGTTATGGGAGACATTCAGGTATTCTTATTTGATAATTTTTTGTTCCTATTGACTTACCATTCTCAAAAAAAAATTTGGGACTTAACTGCAACAATTGTGTTTGATTTGCATTCCAATCTTGTATATGGCACATCGCTTTAAAAATAGTCTGAACTGCAAGAAAGAGTGAAATGATTTAGATATTTGATGCAGAGGCAAGAGTGCAAACACTCAAAAAATTGAAAACATATTTGGAATGATGTATATGTAATGAAAAAAGCCACACATGATCAACAAAATATAGAAAATGCATATAATAGATCTCAACAAACTTGCTTGAGTGATAGGAACTCATACAGAAAATGATAGTTTTTAGAAATGGTCTTGATTGACCACTCAAAAGGCATCACCAATTTTTTTGAAAAAAAGAAAGTTTTTCTGCAACACCATTCTCCTTCCATTCATCTAGGTTTTAGGTCCATAATATTCCATACAAGGTCGTACCAACATGTTTTTTGTCTACAAATTTTGGAAAACGTTTTCTGAACAAACTATCTTCACAAAAATGGGCATATCTTATTCAATTCTCCACGAAAATCAATGAGACTTGAAGAAAATAAAAGATAATTCATGTGGCTATAAAATTCCAAATGTTTCATTCCATTATCATTCCGTACATGGCCATACAAGTCGCTGCAATATGACTGTTACAGAAAATTCTGTATTTTCCAGATTGTAGCAGCCTTTGGCTTCAATTTTCCACACCTAAGCCTTGTCTTTTTTATCCAAAACCATTAGAACACGAAATAATATGCATCTAAGAATGATCACATAAAAAATCAAGAAATTCCACTGAGTAAATAAGGAGAAAGTCAATTTTTCCTCTCACAATTTACCCCAACAAGGGTTTTAGACAATTTTGAGAAAAATGAACATATCTTCCACAAATCTTAACTAAAATGCATGAAAAAAGATTCAATGGGAAGGTGATTGACAATACCACCTTTCAAGAACATTCTTGCACATTTTCAAGTCTGTATAGGTTGTATACAAGCCTGAAAACAGTGTATTTTCTGGAAAATGTGCAAAAAAAAAAAAAGTTTTTCATTATTTCCTTCAAGGATTCAATCACAACAAGGATTAAAATGATCCCAAAGCCTTTTTAAAGGCATTACAACATGAATAATCAGTTTCCAACTGATTTCCAACTTCCCACTAATTTTTAGTCTTTCTAATGACCTTTTTAACTCCCTAATTGTTGCTTTATGCAACTTTTACATTGTTGTGCAATTTTGACATTATTTGTTGACAATTTTGCATTTTTCACATTGATGGGACTTTAATACATTATAAATTACTTAAATGACCCTTATTACAAGGTGAAACATCAAATTGAACCAATTTATCAATATTTCCACTAGGAGGTAAAATTGTGTCAAAGTGCTCCTGCACCAATATTGAAAGAAGATGGACAAGTTATTACTCTTAAAAAAATTCTCACATTCATTACAATGCTTTTTTAATTCACTATCTTGTTTCTCAACGCTAACTATTTATGATGGAAGCAACAAAGAATATTGAATCAGAACAAAACATGCATAATCGTTATTCATAAAATGCATTAATGAAGATCATTGAATCTAAGATCAAACATACAATTGGATCATTCACATACCTAATGCAATCCTCAGATCTGAAATGGTTGCTGCTACTGAAAAAAGTTGTGGTTTGCATTGTTATCATCGACTGAATATGAATGGAAGAAACCGAGAGTGGAGAGATAAAGGAATGGAACGCCTGATCTTTTGTTACACAATGCCAGTCGTTTCCTCTTCCAACATAGGGTCTTGATGTGCACATGCATGTAGAATACGAACGGTTTCTTTTTCCTTACACTGTTACTTCTGCTAGCCTCCTATAGAGGTTGTGCTGTCATTGTAGGCATACACTTGTGAGCATAATTAATATTATTTTTAATTTATCATTTAAAATATTTTTCAAATTTACCTATGTTGATATATGAGAGATATAGCAAATCCAAACTCTATACTATTTATAGTTAATTTAAATTATATTTTATTAAATTGTTAAGTTGTTTATAAATAATTTTAATTTTTCATAATTAACTTGACATTGTGTAAAAAAGGATTTAAATTATTTATAAAAATAAAAATATATTAAAAATTATAGATAATTTAATTTAAGATATAGATTGAATCAAATTAGACCTAATTAATGGATTAAATACCATTTTCTCATCACCAAGATTAGTAATGTGCAAGGTGAGAGCATAAGATGATTGCTTAATCTAATTTGGAAGTATATCATGCAAATCTATTAGATTGCTACTTTGAACAAAACAAATATTCCTTTATATCATTTATGGTTTGTAACGAAGATAACATGAAGATAAACTCATTTATAATATTAGTATTTTCTAATTTAACACAAAAGTAATGTATTTTATCTAAGAAAAAATAATTTAACTATTTATACAATATTCTTAGAATAGAATATGAACTCGTACTTAAATCAATAGAAAATCTCTTTATAAGGAAATAAATAAAGATTTTAAATTAGGTATCTCACCTACCAAGTTTAAAATTTAAAAACTTCTTTTTATGTCTAATTTAATAACTACTTTTATATGAAATAATAATTTTAGAATATTTCTTTTGCACTTTTTAAAATTTAGAAACTTCTTTTTTATGTCTAATTTAAAGAATACTTTTATATGAAATGGTAAATTTAAAATATTTCTTTTGCACTTAATTTTCTTAGAAACTTCTTTTTATGTCTAATTTAAAAATAATTTTAAAACTACTTTTATATGAAACATAAATTTAGAATATTTCTTTTGCACTTGATTTTCTAAAATTTATAGCAAGATTAATATTTGTAACTATATCACATGTAAATTTATCAAAAGATTTTAAAAAAATGTCACCATTTACATTTGACTACTATGAAAAGATGAAAAAGGAAAACAATTTGACAACTAAAAATATGAAGAATAGAGACTAAAGTTATAAGAAGATAAATGACAGTGATGTACTTCTTACAAATCTCTTTCAATAAATATGAAATAATACATTATTTCTAGCATTCTCTTAATTCTATTGCATATTATCATGATTATTATAATATTTTTTTATTTCTAATGTTGCGTCCATTAAAAGTACTACATTATTATTTAGTCAAACAAATATGTGTCAATCTTTAAAATAATGGTGTTACATATATTCAAATCATAGATGCTAGCATATCTATCTTTAGAAAAATCTATCTAAATAATGCTAAAAGATATCCTTCTCAAGATACCTATTTTTCAATCAATTTATCATGTATCAATTGAACATATGATGCCTTTGAAAAGATATCTCAACATAATTTAGATAATTTTTTTCAAAAATAAATATGTTAATTAAAAATATAATATTATAAATTTGATATAACTATTGTCTTATTTCATTTATTTTGTAAATTTATTTTTGCAAAGAGGGCAACACCAGTCATACAAAATTACACATACCAGCCAAATAACATATTGAATTATTTCTCTATGAATTTTTATATGTTAATGTTGTTTAACTGGTTTGACCCCTAGGGGTCTTTGGACTCGTCTGCTCTGTATCATGCCTACATGATGGACTCTGCTTATCCTATGTTTACTGTTGCTTTTTGGTTTTTGATATGACTTCCTATGGGTGATGGCTTGGTTCTCTCTATTGTCACTATGTTGTTAATGTGCTTACTCTAGATGGCCTTTGGTGCCTTGTATTGATGGGACAACACCCTTGTTTTTGCTACTTTTTATATCAAAAACATATTGAATTATAAATTAATTAACACTTTAAACTTAATCATATTTTTAAAAATATTAAAATTAAACCAAGAAAATGGACACCTTTCCTAGTTTACCTGCTTAATTTATAATGAAAATTCCAATTAATTAAAAACTATATATTAACATATAATTTTAAAGCAAACAATTCATGTAAAAGTTCAACGTTGGAATAATAATTTTATACCATTATGGGAGAAACTGATAAAATATTATGTTGTTTGGACCTATACACTTGCAAGTTTGAGAGCAAAGCACACCCAAAGAACATAGAAGTTTAACAAGAAGTTCATTATTTTTGTTGCATATTTACAACAACAGTGTATATTATAAATATATTTAAAGTTTTTTCTCTGTAAATGATGGAAATTCTAGATAATCTTTGCATTTATTGCCCTGTATTTGTAGAATAAGTTCAAAATTTGACAATTACAGATTTTGCAAATGTCAATTCAACTTCCTACTATTCAAGAATCTGGGCCCACAATGCAAATTCCTAAATCTATAGAATCTTGGGAGATGACTGATTTTCCATCTATGGCGAATCAGTCCCACCTTAGGGCTAAAAATTTGATTTTGTCAGATTCTAGTTCATGACTGTTGGAAAGCAATTTCCAAGTGTTTTTGTAAGTAGCAGGACTAATTCGCCATCAGTGGCGAATGAGTCCCACTATTGATTTTCCTTGATCTCAGTTAGATTTCAAAACATTCTAGATTCTACTAGGTACACTTTGTTTATCTCTGTTCTGCTTCATTCAATTTTGTTTACATTTTCTGCATACCTCACTCTATTTTCAAACATTGCATATTACATTAGTTTTGCATTCATTGTTAATCAATTTCATTACTTAGTTGCATTTACATCACTGCATTTGGCTTTAATAACATCATACAATATTCTATTTGAGTGAACCACCTTCAATTTTTATAAGGGATTGTGGCCTTAGGGGATTCTATCTCTCTCCTTTTAGGTGAAAGATCCTAAGAGTGTAAGCGAAGGACATAGAACCTTCCCTTTCCCCCTTTATAAAAATTGTTGCTTCATTTTGGTGAACCTGTATATTGAACATCTCTTATGATTTGCATTTGCATTTACATCCTAGATCTAATTTGCATCAATATTGCATTAGGTAAAGTTTTGTTTTTGCATCCCAGGGTTTCTTAAATTTGCATTAGTCAAAGCTTCATCTATATTTTATTTTTGCATATCATATTATTAAAAACCTAAAAATTTGCATTTGCATCCTTAGATTGCATTAGAAAAGCATTAAAATCATATTAATTTTTTTGAAAAATATAAAAAAATATCATCCCTGGACTCATTTGCCACCTAGGGCGAATTAGTCCAGTTGCACATTCTGCATTACATTTTCAAGCATTTTCTGGGCATTCTCTGCATTACAATTTTCTATTATTCCTTTGTGTCAGACTTTCTAGTTTCTCCGTTTTTCCTTCTTTCTTGCATATTTGTTTATTTTCATCATGACTTTTTGCTTTAGTAAGTTCTTGACATCCTTGAAATCCTTAGTTGACATGTCCAATTTTTCCTTTGGTTGTGATCCTAATGACCTTGAGCTTCCTCATGCTCCTTCAACTCCTCGTGATTTTCCTCCTTGTGATGTTGACATTATAGAAGAAGATGATGTTAACATGAATGAGTTCTTTAACGAATGCTTTGACAACCTTGAAGCTAACAAGACATTTTATCCATCCATGAAGTCTCAACAACTTCCTACCATCTCTCTTGACATGTTTGGCTTCCTACATCCTGAAATTAAAGGACCTAAGGTCCCTCCCACAAATGGACCTAGTTCTTCCTCACAAGAAATTCCACAAACATCTTATACTACGCAAGTCACTAATACCCCTATCAACCTTGAGGAGACCTATGTTAAGGGTTATACTATTTTAAGAAAACAAGGATGTGATATAACCAAGGAATATGAAATTCACCAACTTTTTGAGCAAGATCCTACCGAAGAAAATACACAAGGAATAGGCTATCAACCTCCTCCTAATTGAAACATCCTTCTTCCTTACGGAGTAAAAGCACAAAGCTGTGTCACACTTTATAAAGGAAACAACCAGCACTGATCCAACTTTCAAACTTGAATCACTAAAAAGCGGCATATGTATTTTGAATTTTGAAATGATGTAAACTAGTAAAATATGTATTTTCTAGTGTATTTTATGTTTGTATTTAAAAAAAATATAAAAAATTATTTTAAATTATTTTTTAATAAATTAACACTATAATTTAGTTGTTGATAAAATGTTGAAAAATGAAGTTGCATAAGACATCAAAATTTTTATAGTAATTTTATTTTCTTTCAAAAATTTTGTGTGTATTTATAACTTGAAACTTTAGTGCATGGATACATTTTTTTCCAATTTTGATAAAGATATATTTTTAAATAAATATTAAAGTGTGCGTGAATAAAAAAATAGTTGTTTCCATCAGACGTCAACTTTCATATTAGATATTTATCTAAAATGGAAAAGAAATTATACCATCTTGAAATAGATTCTTTTATCTAGTGCATCATATAATTTTTTCTATTTTTTTAACAAGTTTTAGTATTTTTCCTTGGCATGGTAATTAACCTAATATTTTGTGTTGATAATCTACTTTTGGTAAAAATAAAAAATAAAATATAAATAATAATTAAACTATTAAAATAAAAATATTTTTGAAAATTACAATTATGGATCTACAAAACGGTATTTTTATATTGTTTTAAAAAATGTTATTTACATTAGTAGGAGTTATTGAAACTTCAAGTTTTTCAAATAATTTTCTATTTTTGGTAAATTGTACTCGAAGTGGTGCTCCATATATTTTTAGCCAACAATCTTAGTTGAGAGAGTTGTGGAAGTATCTAACTTAGCTAGAATGAATCTTACTAGATCATATGTTTGACCAGAATTGATTTTTAGTTAAAAATACTTAAATTAAGGTGTGTTGATAAGTTGGCTAAAAGTGTGACACAACTTTGTGTTTTTACCCCGCGAACAACCATTTAATGATAATAATTTTGAGGAAACAAGGATCCCCATGGGTCCTTCTCCCCCCCTTTCCATTCATGAAAAAGGAGTGATGAGCTTGAAATGTGCTCATAATTTGAGTATTATAATGTATCTTTAATACCCTGACTCTTATTGTTAATGGTTGTTTTAACACTTTGATTAAATACTTTTTATTCAAAATCGGGTAGAATCCTATAGCTACACAATCCTATATTCTTGCAGCTTAATATCTCCATGTGTCTATATTTATTATCCTATTTGACCTCCCGAATGACTGATATAATGCATGTGTTTTTTGGATAATGAAATAGATTTAATGTGTGATTAATGAATGTATCGTGTTGTTTGCCATGCATGCTTTATTTTTGCTTCTCTTGCCTTGTACATCGCAGGTTGTTGGAGGCATGAACGAATCCAGCGCAGCGGATCTTGACCCTACAGTAAAGTCCATTTTCAGCATGGCGTTGAGGAAGTTGTTTTGGCGAAGATTCTCTGATCGGGTCATTGGGAAGAAATTTTAAATGATCATTAATCTAGGAAGAGTGGAATGCTAAATTCTCTCCAAGTTGTGTTGAATAGTTATGTCTTCATGAAAAATTTGTTCCTCGATTTCTGGATGTATTCATGTCCACGTCTTTCTCTGTTAAGTTAGGTAGTTAGTTGCTTTTCAATATAAATAAGTGTTCCTCCTGCATGTGGGAACGACGAGGAACATAGTATGTAAAAGTTAGTATTATAATAAGAGTCAGAACATTGTGTTAGTTTTTCTTATAGACAGAATAATCAATGTATGTAATTTCGAGTCTATGAATAAAAGTTGATGAAGTTTTGAGTTCAATGCTTGCATAAGCTAGTTGATGCTTGCTAAGGGAGCCCACTTAGTGAGTATCTGTAGTTAGTTGTTTATTTCCTATTAATTATAAGTTAGATTTCATTCTTAAAAGTTTCAATGCAAACTCAGTCTTATATTGTTCCTGCAGCATCGGGAATCCATCCCTGTGTTTGTTCCTGCAGCATAAGGCCAGTTCATAGCTTGTTTCAGTAACAGTTGTCATGATTTTTGCTTTGATTAATTTACACTTAAGTTAAGAAGACTTTGCATTACAATCTTGCAGTGTAGGTAGAATTCCTTTTAAGCATTTACTTCTAGTAAATTGTGACTGAAACTAGTTCTTAGTGCATATACAGTGCCGCTCCATTTCAATTATACATTCCCTGGTTTGACAAAGTAAATGAACGACCATAAGAAGATGTTAGTTTCCTGTTGGAATGTCCAATTCCCAGGTTAGAATTTTCCATGACTTTATATACTTTTGTGGACACGACCATTTTTGGTGTCATTGTCGAGGATGGTGTCAAGCTAAGAACCTGCTATAGTCATTATTAGCAGTAGTTTAATCTGTTATTCAAGCATTTTCAAATTCCTTCAATTCACCATTCATTCTGTTGCATGCATAGAAGAAGAGATGCTTTGGGAAGATTTCTCCCTAACCTTCCATTCATTGATAACAATCCTGAACTAGCTTATAATTTATTTGAGGAAGGAGGAAACCAAGATATCAATCCATTTGTTGAAAACCTGCTTGTTGAACTACCATTTGATCTAGCTGATGAAGAACTTGAAGAAAATCCATTTGCTTCGATACTCCATCAAGTAACTATGGCACGTAATCCACCTAATTGACCTCTTGCTTTTGAATTCCCCATCGTTGCCCAGCAAGATAATGATAACCTTAAAAATATTCCTTCTTCATTGCTTCCCAAGTTCTATGGACTAGTTATAGAGGACCCAAAAACCTTCTTGTTTGAGTTTGACATCCTATGTCGCAACTATGATTACACTTCAGATGTTCATAGGCTGAAATTGTTTCCTGCTACCTTGAAGGAGGGAGCTCTTAAATGGTTTATGAGTTTGGGAAGGGGTGTTGTTGATAGTTGGGCAGTCATGTAAACAATTTTTTTTGAGAAATACAAGGAATATTGTAAGAGTGGTAGTAAGGGTGATGATATATTCAGAATTCAACAAAAGGGGGATGAAAGCCTGGAAGACTATATCTCAAGATTCTTGTTTTCCCTAAAAAGAATTCAGACCATACTCTCAATGAAGAATCTCAAAAACTACTCTTTCTAAGAGGAATCAGTGATACCTGTATAGATGCCCTGGACCTGATGAGAGGGGGAGATATAACCCAATTGTCTTGGGTTGATATAAAGAAAATATGTCTCAACTACTCTGGAGCAATTGTTAAGAAGGGTAGAGGTCATCAAGCCACAGTGGGAAAGTCTTCTACTAGTGAAGTTTCGCAAATGGAGATCACAAAATTGCTGTCTGATTTCAAGCAGGATATCATAAACAACATGGCTACACAATTGGATACCATGCAAGCTTGGAAGAAACATGAGGAAGCTGAAGCAATCTTGGCTATGTTTTGTCCACATTGTAAACAAAAGAAACCTAACTACAGATGTAAGATGATGGCTAATCTAGAGGCTAAGCAGTTACCTACTAATTTTAAGATGGTAGAAGGTGATGAAAATCAAGTATTCTTTGTGGCACAAAGGTGACCATGGGCTCAAAGTCAAGGTATGCCTCAAGACCATTTGACTTTTGGTAATCTTATCCTAGTTACAATAACCAATGGCAACTACCATATGGCCCATCACCACCTTGGAATACTCCTCAACCACATTGGCCTAACTATCAGAGTCCTCAATGGAAATTTCGTCAAG
Organism: Sequoia sempervirens; assembly: GCA_007258455.2. Classification (NCBI taxonomy): domain Eukaryota; kingdom Viridiplantae; phylum Streptophyta; class Pinopsida; order Cupressales; family Cupressaceae; genus Sequoia; species Sequoia sempervirens. The sequence goes on along the minus strand of VDFB02119582.1, from coordinate 109,677 downwards.
GAGGTTGGTAGTAGCCACAAGGACAATGGACTCTGCCCCAAGGTAATTGGCAACCGAATCCTCAATGGAGAGGTCCTCAACAATGGCATAACCAATCCCCTGGATCCCTGCAGCCTCAGCAGCCACAACCTCTGTCTCTTATGCCACCTCTTGTAGCACCTGCAACAAATACTGGCCCTCCAAAACAAATTCCTATGCATGCTCAACCATTGCCAAATCCTAATAATAAGCAGCAACAACAACAACAGCCTATGTATCTTGCAAAAACCAACCAATATCCAGCTTATGCCCTAAATATTCATGATATCCATCTCAGATCTGGAACTACTCTCCCTACTCCACAACTGCTTGTAATTACAGAGATTCTAGACTCTGCCTCTGAACAACCTACTGATCTTATTGAAAATATACTTGTATCAGATACTGCCTCTAAGGAGCATGTCCTGCAGCATCAGGTTAAACCGCCTTTCCCTCAGAGATTGCAAATTACTACATCCAAACCTATGGAAGAGCCTACCTTTGATATTCTGGGTCAGCTAAAGAATGTACACATTCAAATTTCTTTTTTTCACGCCATTAAAGATGTTCCAATTTATGGGAAAGAGATTAAGGAGGCTTGTTTAAAGAAACCGGGGAGAAAGAAAAAGGACCCCCAAACTATCCATGTTCTAGGACAGTTAGTAGATATTATGTCAGGGAAGATAGTTATTCCAAAATATACTGACCTTGGGAGTCCTGTGGTAAAAATAAATATTAATGGCCAGATAGTAAAGAATGTGTTGATTAACTTTGGTGCATCCATTAACGTAATGACCAAGCACACTATGGAGTGTTTGAATATCTTAAACATTCGGTCTACACCTACCATCCTGCAGCTTATTGATAGTTCTACAGTAACACCTGATGGAGTGGTAGAAGATGTCATTGTCACCCTTGAGTCTTGGGAATACCTAGCAGATTTCACCATATTGTCCACTAAGGAAACTTTGGGAGGATATCCTATCATCCTAGGTAGACCATGGCTAGCCACAATTAATGCTCTTATAGGGTGTCGTTCAAGAGACATGACAATTTCTGATGGTCAAGAAAGAAAGAAGTTGGCTTTATACCCACCTGCCCAGCCTCAACTAGACTTATCTTAACCAATTTGGCCATATTTAGGAGAAGAAAGTGAAGAATTCAATTCCTTGGCCCAGCTAATGATGTTGCAACCTAATCCATTTTCCCAACTTTAGAGTGAGGATGGCCTACTTTTACAAATTTTACAGACCAACCCTGATTTGAGTAGTTCATCTGTTTCAGATCGCTGTCCTCAACAGTGTTTCCTGCAACTAAATCCTGAAAGTCTGGCACCTAAGTTTCCTGCAGTTTATCACAATTTTCTTCCACATGACATACAGACACCATCTTTATCAGAAGCCTCCATAAATGATCTCACCAAGCAAGTAGAGGTGTCTCCAGGCTGTTATCTAAAAATCAATAATAAGCTGCCTCAATCTCAAAAAACTGCCTTAGTCACAATGCTGAAAGATCACCATAGAACTTTTGCATGGGACTATGGGGATATTAAGGGAATAGATCCTCAACTCTATACTCATAGGATCTACATTAAGGACTATTCGCCTGTTAGGCACTCTCAAAGAAGAATAAACCCAGCAATCAGGGAAATAGTTAAGCAAGAAATCCAAAAATTGCTTGATGTTGGCTTTATCTATCCTGTTTCAGACAGTCAATAGGTATCACCATTGGTGATTATTCCTAAAAAATGTGGAAAATGGAGAGTTTGTGTAGACTACAGGGAGCTGAACACAACAACTAAAAAAGATCACTTTCCACTGCCATTTGTTGACCAAGTGCTAGACTCACTGTCTGGTAAAAAGTATTTCTCCTTTTTGGATGGATATAGTGGGTATAATCAAATCAGAATTGCCCCTAAAGATCAAGACAAAATAAATTTTACCAGTCTAGGGGGCACTTTTTCCTACTTTGTCTTACCTTTTGGCCTATGTAATGCACCTGCAACATTTCAAAGGGTAGTGATCAGTATTTTTGCTGACATATCTCATGATTGTATGGAGATCTACATGGATGACTTCACTACTTATGGAGCTACTTATGAAGAATTATTAGAAAATTTGGAGAAAATATTAAAAATATGTAAAGAGCACAATTTGTCTTTGAATAGTGAGAAGTGTTTCATGATGATGCAAGAGGGAATTGTTTTAGGCCATCCTATCTCTCAAGCAGGAATTCAGGTTGACCCTACAAAAATATAAGTTATTCTAACCTTGCAAACACCTATGAAACAAAAGGATGTTAGAAGCTTCCTTGGACATGCTAGATATTACAGAAGATTTATCAAAGATTTCAGCAAAATAGCCAATCCATTATATGCCTTATTGATTAAAGATTCTGAATTTAACTAGACTAAGGCCTGTGACAAATCTTTCCTATAGCTAGAGAATTTACTTAATCAGGCACCTATTCTTCAAGGACCAAAATGGAGTCTTTCATTTCATATACACACAAATGCTTCTGATTATGCTATTGGGGCGGTTTTAGGATAGAGAGAGAATTCCATAGAGCATGCTATATATTTCATTAGCAAAAACCTTCAAGGCCCTAAGTTAAATTATACTGTCATAGAGAAATAATTACTAGCAGTTGTCTATGCCCTGAACAAGTTTCAACATTATGTCACTGGTTACCAAATATTTGTCCATATAGATCATGTAGCAATAAGATACCTCATGAATAAGCCTGCCATATCTGGCAGATTAGCAAGATGGCTCCTATTTTTGCAGGAATTTGACATCACAGTTATTTATAAGCCAGGTCGAGCTAATGTGGTGGCTGATTTCTTGTCAAGACTTCAAACAACTAAACCTGCCACCCCTGAGGTACTTGATGATAGCTTTCCTGGTGAGCATCTATTTTCTATTGTTGTTCGAACTCCATGGTATCCAGATATTGCAAATTATTTAGCAGCCAACAAGATCCTAGCTCACTTTTCACCTAACGAAAAACAATTGTGTGTAGAGAAAAGTTTTAACTTTTCATGGTTTGCAGACTATTTATTTTACACAGGACCTGATCAAGTCATGAGAAGATGTGTTAGGGAAGATGAGACCTATGAAATTTTGCATGCCTTTCATGATAAGCCATGTGGTGGGCACTTTGCAGCTAAGAGAACATCTATGAAAGTGTTGACTACAGGATACTATTGGCCCACACTACATAGAGATGCAACAACCTACACTAGGAAATGTGACAGATGTCAACGCATGGGGAGACCAACAAAGTCTGATGAAATGCCCATGTATCCTCAAGTGGTAGTCAGTCCCTTTGAAAAGTGGGGGATGGATTTTGTTGGGCTTATTGATCCTCCATCCAATGAGAAATCATATGTTTTGTTTTGTACTGATTATGTAACCAAGTGGGTGGAAGTGAAAGCAATGACACATGCTCGTGACAATAAGGTTGTTGAGTTCCTATATGAGCAAATTTTTACTTAGTTTGGAGTCCCAAAGGAACTTGTTACTGATCAAGGAGCTTAGTTTACATCCAATTTAATCACTGCATTGATGAATTATTACAAGATCAGGCACAAAAAATCTAGCCCCTATCACCCTCAAGCCAATGGTCAGGCGGAGGTTACTAACAGAGAAATTGAGGCAATACTTACCAATACAGTACAATTACATAAGAAGGATTGGAGCAGTCACCTTCCTGAGGCAATCTGGGCCTATAGGATGACATGGAAAACAACTACAGGGTTTACTCCTTTTGAGTTACTTTATGGCAAGACTGCTATGTTGCCAATTAAGTTTGAGCATAAGACCTTAAGGGCTGCTCTCCAATTGAACATTGATATTTCTGAAGCTCAAAAGGAATGCCTCCTGCAGCTAAATGCATTGGATGAGATAAGAAAAGTGGCCTTGTAGCATACCAAAACTATATAGTAGCAATGGAAAAAATGGCATGACCACCATATCAGAACTAAGCAATTCTCTGTCGGCGATTGGGCACTGCTTTATGACTCCAAGTACCAAGAAAATCAAGGTAAACTCACCACATGATGGCTTGGTCCGTATGAAATAGAAATTGTATTTGATAATGGTTCAGTTCAATTAGTCACAATAGACCCTATCTGATTTAAGCTATTGGTTAATGGACACCATCTTAGGTTGTATCATAAGCCAGCCTCTAAAGAAGAATTTATGAAGTAGTTTGTTCTAAAAAAAGCCATAGATCTTCCTGCAGCAAAAGGCTACGACCTTTCTCCTATAGCTTCACTTTAATTCTATAATGCATGCTCATAATAAAGGTTTCCTTTTTAAGGAAGCCCTTTTCTTCATTTTTCATCCATCGCCACCATTCATTTCCTTCTCTTCCACGTCACCCATCCATGTCATCCATCTGCACCACCCTCATTTATGATTTCAACTTCCAACCGTCAGTTCATGCTACAACTGTGATCTTTTCCGACCTATACGAGCACTTATTACAAGGTACACAATATCTTTTATTATCACATCATTTATTTATTTCATTTATTCATTAATTGCAATGCACCTATCAGTCATCATTTTTTGATCTTCGCCTATCCTTTCCCACATGTTTGGACACGTCACATTTTAAGTAGGGGGCGGGGAAAATCCATGTTGTACTTTTTTTTATGCCACTGTCACAACTGTCAAGATCTTTTATTATTATTATTATTTTCTTGTACTTACCAAAAATGATTGTGTGTTTCCATCCTAAACAACAATTAACTACTTGATCTAAATAGTTGTTAATAATCATTTCATGCAATTAGTTTTTGACATTCTTGGAAAAATAAAGAAAAGTGACCGCAGGGTAGAAAGAGGTTTGACAGAAAGAAGTCTTTCAGAAGAAGTTCAAATTTTAGGAATCTCAGCTGAGACAATTTGTGAATATGGGTGGCCAATTAGTGAGACATGAGCCTGCAACTCATGAGCCTTTGACGCACAATCCTCAAATGGTTCAGACATTTAGTAACTGCGGATGGTTGAATTATTTTCTAAGGATAGATTCTTTTGATGAGGAAGCTACAGGTGAGTTCTAGAGAATTCTTTCAGAAGGAGAAACTACAGTATGGGGTTTGACAGTAGCTGTTACAGAAGAAAGGATTGCGGAAGTAACTGGGCTTCCAATAGTAGGAGAAAATTTTCCTTCAGGAAGGGATGTTGTCTCTGCTAGGGCAGAGTTTACAATACCAACAAATGGACCATTGGAGGTTTCTAAACAAGGGTGCAAATGGGTATCATTGCCTTCTCCATACCCGGAGTATGTCAATTTCATAATCAGGTATTTGACCTGTGAAGGATGATTCTCCTTTTTGCATTCCCACCATTTTAAATTATTAAGTCATATGAAGCACGACTTAGCTATTAATGTCCCAAATTTTTTGTTAAACCTTTTGCAACAATGTGCCCATGAAACACAAAAGGGTAGGAACAATTCCATTGCCCATCATGCCCTTATTAAATTTTTGATTGAGCATTCTTTAAGGGATGTGTCACCCCTTTCTTGGAAAGAATTTGTTTCCTAGAAGGGTTTGCAACTTCCAAAGCCTCCTAGAGCACTCCCTACTCAGCATAGGACAAAGAAAAGAAGAGCAGAATCTACAAGTAGGGGAGCCGAGCAAGAATCATCTACTCCTGCAACACCTAGTCTTACAGCCTCTGCACTAGTACCCCCTACCCAAGTGCAAACTAGGTCTGCTAGTAGAAAAGAAAAAGAGAAAACGAAGGTCGGAGAGTCATCTGGGGTAGAGAAAACCCCAAAATCTAACCCTCATGTTCAAAAGAGAAAACATTCTACTCCTACAACACCTTCCCTTGTATCAATTTCTCCTATAGCAACACCTGTTGCTACTGAAGTTTCACCATCATCCTCTCCTCTTGACCCTAAATCATCCAGGCAAGATAGAAAGAGGAAGGCCACAAAAGTATCTTCTACAATGTTGCCAAAAAGAGCTTCAGCAAGGAAGCAGCATAAAGATACCTCCACTCCTCCTCAACCTGAAATTATATTAATTTTTGCAGAATCAGAGGAATCCAGCCATAATGATTCTTAGAATGTATCTAAGAATGTTGAACATAGTCCAATTTCTATGGAAGTTGAAGAAGTGCAACAAGATAATAATGAAAGGGGGGTGCCAAGTCTTGATGACTTGGCCGAAGCGATTAGGAAAGTTTCAAAGGAAACACAATCTCTTCCTGCGCAACAACAGGAAACCATCCTATAACAAGAAGAAGAATAGATTGGACAATCTGCAATGTCCAATGAGACTCCATCACCCCTTGGAACCTGTAAAGCATTGGTTGTCTATAAAATAACATTGTTAATTGAGTATTTGGAACATCGCAGGACTACATGGAGACTTGTCACATTCCAAACTTTGAGTTTTTGCCATTTGGCCAAAACTGAAATTCAACAAAGCCTTTGGGAGGAGGAGAAGAATAAATTAAAAAGAGAAATTGAGAAGCAAAAAAAGAGATTCAAGAATTGAAAAATAAAATGGAAGAAATGATGAAGACAACTGGCAAGATCATGGAATGCAAGCCACCGCCTAGAGTATATGCCATGTGTCTTAAAGAATAATTTCTTTGGTTTCAATTAATGAGGATTTCAAGGAATTTAGATCCTGATATTCATACAACTGAGGAATTCTATGCTGCATACCAAGTAGCACCTAATTGGTTGAAAAATTCCTTATGTGAATTTTATTTGCATGGTTTAATAATTCCCTCTGAAATAGAGTGGAATCCACTTCTTTATATTGGTGATATTCATTTGAGGTCGCTCATGTCCTGGGCAACCAATGAGACTAATTATGGAAAACAATTAGAAGCTTATGAAGAAGTTGAGAGAAATGAACCCATATCACTGTGACCTGAAAGTTCAGATCCTCACACATTTTGAGAATGTGGCTTCATGTTGTGTATGGATTTAATGACCAAATTGTAAGAATGAAGATATTCGATATCAAGAAACAAGTATATGATGAATTCAAAGGCCAACCATATATGTTTTGGAATCTTGCATCTTCCAGGATTGAGACAAGATGGGAGAAATTGACTATTGGTTTAAAGAGGTATGAGCCTCATAGCCCTTTGAATATTAAAGCATCCCTTGGAAGAACAGAGAAATACATGCAGCTTGGTTTATAGAAAATATTTGAGTTGTGGCTACCATTGACATTCCGTCCCCGAGTTTTGATATGGCCACTGTATCCCTATAGAGCCATAGATGTTAATAAGGACACAAAAACCCACAGATATGAAAGGTGGCAAAACTTCAAAGGGTTCTACTACAAATTTGGGACTTCATTTCAGGGTCATACTGCACCTACTGATCTCAGGGAAACAACCAGGGAGCTCAATGCTAGTGGACCATCATTGGGATAAGTAGGGGGGAAATGATGAACTTGAAATGTGCTCATAATTTGAGTATTATAATGTATCTTTAATACCCTGACTCTTATTGTTAATGGTTGTTTTAACACTTTGATTAAAGACTTTTTATTCAAAATCGGGTAGAATCTTGTAGCTACACAATCCTATATTCCTGCAGCTTAATATCTCCATTTGTCTATATTTATTATCCTATTTGACCTCCCGAATGACTGATATAATGCATGTGGTTTTTGGATAGTGAAATAGATTTAATGTGTGATTAATAAATGTATCGTGTTGTTTGCCATGCATGATTTATTTTCACTTTTGTTGCCTTGTACATCGCAAGTTGTTGAAGGAGGCATGAACGAATCCAGCGCAGCGGATCTCGGCCCTGCAGTAAAGTCCATTTCTAGCATGGCGTTGAGGAAGTTGTTCTGATGAAGACTCTCTGATCGGGTCGTTGGGAAGAAATTTTAAATGATCATTAATCTAGGAAGAGTGGAATGCTAAATTCTCTCTGAGTCGTGTTGAACAATTATTCTTCATGAGAAATTTATTCCTCGATTTATGGATGTATTCATGTCCACGTCTTTCTTTGTTAAGTTAGGTAGTTAGTTTCTTTTCAATATAAATAAGTGTTCCTCCTGCATGTGGGAACGACGAGAAACATAGTATGTAAAAGTTAGTATTATAATGAGAGTCAGAACTTTGTGTTAGTTTTTCTTACAGACAGAATAATCAGTGTATGTAATTTCGAGTCTATGAATAAAAGTTGATGAAGTTTTGAGTTCAATACTTGCATAAGCGAGTTGATGCTTGCTAAGGGAGCCCACTTAGTGAGTATCTGTAGTTAGTTGTTTATTTCCTATTAATTATAAGTTAGATTTCATTCTTAAAAGTTTTAGCACAAACTCAGTCTTATATTGTTCCTGCAGCATCGGGAATCCATCCCTGTGTTCGTTCCTGCAACATAAGGCCAGTTCATATTTTGTTTCTTAGTAACAGTTGTCATGATTTCTACTTTGATTAAGTTACACTTAAGTTAAGAAGACTTTGCATTACATTCTTGTAGCTTAGGTAGAATTCCTTTTAAGCATTTACTTCTAGTAAATCGTGACTGAAACTGGTTCTTAGTGCACATACAGTGCCACTCCATTTCAAGTATACGTTCCCTGGCTTGACAAAGTAAATGAATGACCATAAGAAGATGTTAGTCACATGTTGGAATGTCCAATTCCCAGGTTAGGATTTTCCATGACATTATATCCTTTTGTGGATGCGACCAAGGAGAACCTAGCAAACGAAAATGACCATACAAGTTGAAAAAAATCAAGTTTCCTCTCCATCCACCACCTGAATGTGAAAGGAAACTCCAAATGCTTTTGAATAGAGGTTTTATACTATTACCACCTTCTAATAGGTTGGTTATACGCTCTAAAGATTCAAATGTTCCATATTTAAAATACCATCATGTTCTTGGACATCGTAGTGAAGAATGTCAAACATTAAAGTACTAAGTATCACTTTACTGATACCGATTGTTATCCTATAATTCCATAAATTTACTTTTTCCCATTCCTTTCTCACGCCATGATTGTAGAATTCTTCAATTCTCATCATTGCATGATCTTTCTTATCCCCTACCTCGGCTCACTCTTGTCTTGCACTCAGTGGGGGCAAGTAGTTGTTAGCCTTTTCCTAGTAATGCATTTTCCCTTTTCCCCTAGCTATGTTATTCACCTTTCGCTTATAGCAACTAAGATTGGGAGGTGCATGACTCATTTGATGTGTGACTAGCATTTGCATTGCTAGTCCTTTTTCTTTCTTTTTATGTACGTATTGTGTTCCCCTATAATGTGTGTATGATGTTCTCTCTCTTTATACATTTCTTCTATTTGTACCTCTATTCTTCTATATGTCGTACATCACTTTTCGCCTTGTTCGCTTTTTCACTTTTGTTTTGTGTTTTCCTTTTAGGGATGATGCAAAGTGTTGAGACACCCTATGTCTCTTCCACGTTGACCCAAAAGGCCCCATTTTTTTCTTTTTCTTTTCTTTTCTTATGTCTTCCTTTTGGGGATGATGCAAAGCATTGAGACCGAAATGTCTCCTTCATGTTGACCCAAAAGTCTTTCTTTTTCTATTTCGCCTTTCATTTTCACCTTTCACTTTTGATTTTTCACTTTTTTTTTCCTTTTGGGGACGATGCAAATCGTTGAGACCACAATTTCTCTTCCATGTTGACCCAAAATGGACCTTTTATTTTTCTTTTGTTTTTTCTCTCTATGTGTCATTCTCCTTTTTCTATGTATTTGGGGAATGTTGACAGTTCCAAGATCTCTAATAAATCATTGCAGCAATGAACATACTAACCCCAAATCCATAGATCCCTTATGTGTTTGGTGTTCTTTCCTTTGGGGGCAACCCCTCTTTCTTTTCTTTTTTTTCTTTACATGATGCAACCTATTCAAAAACATATGACTTGGCATAGGGGCATTTCGACCTTGACTAGATCATGTCTTCTTTTTGTTTGCTTTTTTCCTTTGCTACTTTAAAGAAATTGCTCACACAACAGTGTGTAGCAATTCCTTTAAATTGGGGGCATACATTGGCACTATTAATTTTTCCTTTTCTTGCTTCTTAGTGTAGCCTTGTTACTTCATATGATGTGTTTGTCACATTGTGGATGACATTGGGTATAGTGTCCTTCATAAGTGTGATCTATCTTAGCATACTACATTCCTCTTAGTGGCCTAATGCGACGCACTACATCCCCTAAGATGTGCATGCATTATTCTTTGATTGGTACTCTCTTGGAGACATTAGACACAATGTTCCCTAAGTGATAGACCTTGCATGATCTTAACAAGACTCTGAATATTTTCCTTTTTCATTTTTGCACTTTTACATGTTTACCTTTTTACCACCTTGCATTACGCAACTTGCATGCTTGTGGTACCATCTTGTGCAAACCTTTTCCGTTGTGGCACCTTATTAAAGTTATCAGGAGGTATAACTTTGGTATGGTTGAGCGAAAATCCCATTCTGAGGCACCACTTTCCCCATAGCCACTTGTGTGTTGTGAGTGCATACCAACTAGCATATGTTTCTCTCTTTTGGGCCTTCTCACCTAGTGAATAGCCATGAGTTCTGTGGCCCTAGAGTGAGTATGCATTTCTCTTTTTGGACAAACAACCTAGATATGATCTACAACTAGATAGACAAATGATCGAAGCTTGATCCGCCTTTTCCTTTTTCCTGATCTTCTTTCTCTTTCTCTTGCGTTCCTTTGTTCTTATGTTTAGTTAGCCATGGGATATTCATCCTGGGGGCTTGATCATCCCTCTTGATCATTGTTATTCCATCTTGCTAGCATAAATGCATTTGGAATCCTTCTCGATATGCATGGTTACTTTAGTGTGAATCTAAAGCAAGTTCATCCTCTCACTAAAGTGGGGGCTAAATGTACCATAGAAAAATGGATCATTGACATTTTCATGGTCATTTAGGTCCTACTTCCTTAGTGTTTGATCTATTTTCCTTGATTTAATGATGTAATATGACTTAAATATTCACATTAAATTCTAAATATTTAAATTATGATGTCTTCTGAAGGTGTTTTGAAGTGTTGTAAAACATTTCTACACTTTTCTAGACTCTTTCTATCATAATTCATCTAAAAATCACCATTTTATCTCTTATCAAGTCTTATTTTAAAGTGTTTTAAAGTCTTGTAACAAGATTTCATGCTTTTCTAGGCTTAATTTCACCATTTATACCTTTCTTATGTCTTTTATGACCCCTTTATACACTTATAGGTCACATTTAAGTGTATTTTTGAATGTAAACCCGACAAACAACATTAAATACATTTTAATTCCTGACACACACTTACAAGCCTAGGGTGGGACCCATTTGCCATGGGTGGCAAATGAGTCCTCCTTGGCTCCAAATTCAAAATAATTCAAATTTTCTTTCGAGTTTTTATTCTAAAATACCTTATGTTGGCCTGTGATGTATTTTTGGGAAATTAGGGCATAAGTGTGTATAAATATGTGTTTTTCTCTCATTATTCACCCCCATTCATTTTAATCCATTCAAGCATTCAATAATTTCATCTCTCTAAGCATTTTACATCTTTTCATCAAGCAATAATCAAGTACTTTGGAGCTGCCATTGTTGTATCTTTAGATTTTCAACAAGGGTTTGGTAAGTTTATGTTTTTAGGTGTTTCTGTCAGTAGCAGGATTGATTCACCATCAATGGCGAATGAGTCCCACTATTCATTTTCCTTGATCTCAGTTAGATTTCAGAACACTCCAAATTCTCCCAGGTGCACTCTATTTATCTTTGTTCTGCTTCATTCAATTTTGTTTACATTTTCTGCATACCTTGTTGTGTTTTCAAATATTGCATATTACACTAGTTTTGCATTCATAGTTAATCAATTTCATTACTTATTTGCATTTACAATATTGCATTTGGCTTTAATAACATCATACAATCTTCTATTTGAGTGAACCGCCTTCAATTTTTATAAGGGATTGAGGCCTTAGGGGATTCTATCTCTCTCCTTTAAGGTGAAATATCCTAAGAGTGTAAGTGAACGACATAGAACCTTCCCTTTCCCATTTTATAAACATTGTTGGTTCAACTAGTTTAGGGGTTCCTACTTAAACACCTTTGAAAGAAAAAATCTAGCATCTCCCTTGTTCTCAATCCTCTACTGTAATGGTTTGTGGATAGGGTGTGATTGAAAATGAATATATTCATTTGTGGTACCTTGGTTTGCATGTTTAATAATTTGTGGCTTTCTCTTCTTAACTTACACAAATAGTTCTTAGAATCCTAGAAACCTCTCATTGGTGGCAAGATTGAGCTTTATCCTTGTGCTAGACATTTCTTCACCATGTCTTTCAACTCTTCAAAGGATGAAGATTTGGTTCTTGATGGAAGATTTGGATGTGGGGAGAGTATTTCCTCTTGATTAAGCCTCTTTTCATCTCCTGCATCCCCCTCTCTAAACCTCTTAATATCAAACTAGTTTGGGTTAGGACACCAAATTTTCTTCTCCAAATTTGGGAAGACTCATGCTATGAGGCCATTGAAAACATAATTAATCACTTCTTGAAGGTTGATTCTACTACTTCCTTCATTATACACTCTACATTTTCTCATATTCTTGTGGACATAGATATCTCCAAGGCTCTTCACAAGGAAATAGTTTTGATGGTGGGGGATAGACCTTGGAATCAGCTACTTGACTATGAGGGTATCCCCTTTATATGTAGATTAATTTTTCCATCAACTACTTGGCTTCAAATTGTTCACTCTCTTTTTTGCTATGCCCTTTATATTAGTGTACATCGGGTTATGAATAGTCAGCTTGTGGCTATCTTAACTCTATATTAAGTCATATTATCATTAGTATATTGTTATTTAGTTGTTTAGGTCGGCCTAAGTCTTATATAGGTGTGTCTAAGTCGGCCTAGGTGATATCCTTGGCATAAATAGGTATATATAGGAGGTTGTGAGTCTTATTTCATCATCAAGTTGTGAAGTGTGTTCTCATTAGAGATATTTGGAGGTTTTCCCCCTCGAAGTGGCTTGTTATTCTCAATTATTATCAAGTATTTGTAGCATATTTCATATCATATTCTTCTATTGTGCAAGTTATTTCATAACATTTTTGCAAGCATGCAACTACATGGTGAGAAAATATCGATAATGATGATGCTGAAAATTATTAGGATGTTGAGCAATATCCTCCCATTTCCCCTCCAAAATATGCTCTTAAGTGGGTGACACAATTATGGAGAGTCTCACTACTATGGCTACTATTGGTGGGTCCCACTCAGCTCAAGATTTAATTGTTCAACCTCTTGTTCTCACTGCTTTGGTTATCCCTTCGACCTTGATGTGACACTTGTTTGATCTTGAGAAATTTGTTCTACAATTATTATCTCCTACTAGATGTTCCTATATTTATGTTATGCCAATGGATGGGCCCTTTGAGGGGGCATCTACCCTTCTCCTAAATCTAAGGATTTAAATAATAACATTTCTTGGACAATTGTTCAAACATGAAAGAAAGGTATTCCTAAATTTGTCTCCCAATTTCACACTAGAGTTAAGGGTGTGAGGTTGGATAGGGAAGGGTCTACCTTTTTTTAGGCTATATCCTTGGGTTTTTTTTGGTTGGCAATGTGGTTGTATTAGTGTTTTCTTTGGCTTGACAACTTGGTTACAATTATTTTATTTTTGTCCCATTTGAGATCTTCTTGTGTTGGTCTTGAGCTATTTTATCTATCTACCAAGTTTATGGCTCCATTAAAACCAACTTACCTTAATCATACATTTTGACCTTCTTAATTTTAATATTTTTAAAAAATCTTAAAGTTTAGAAACTATATTAAGAGAACTACAATTATTGTTCTTATCACATTTTTAATTTTTGAGTCTAGGCATCTTGAATTACTTGTTTAATTTTAGGTATTATTAATTTCAAGGACAAATCCACTTATGACCCTCATTTCCCCCCTATTTCTCTACACTTAATATAGAATTAAAATTTATATTATTATAATTTAATGAGTATATTTTCATTTGAAGGAATTATAAGAAAAAATAATTGCTTTGCTCGTACACTTATATTCCCTAGTTTCATCCCATTTGAGCCTATTTTGTCACCATGGTGGTTAAGGTATCACCCCTAATTTGATCCTCTTTCTTCTTTATTCCTTCGATACCCCTTTGTGTAGAATTTGATACCTTTAGGCATAATCTCCCTCCCAAAGCATGCCCTCAGGACATTTCTACAACTATCAAATTTGATTGTAAGATTGCATATGCCTTTGTCCTAAAATTGACTCCATGCCTTTGGTAGAGATTCTCGTATAAAATGTAGGTCATTTCATAGGTCTTTGGTCGAGTCTTGTGGCATTGGAAAATTAATCTACTTTGTTTGGGGGTAAAAAATATATTCCTTTGATTTTTTTGTTGTGGATGAGGATATTTCGTGGTCATATTTTATTTTGGAGATGAATAAAATGTTATTTTTAAAGGGGGACCTTGGTTCATGGGCTCAAGTTCCCTATTATGATTTTTGGTCAACACATTTTGATGTGCAAGTGTATGTGCTTGAGGAAGTTCTAATATGTGTAAGACTTCACTTTCTTTCACTACATCTTTGGAATAAATATTATTTAGAAAATATTGGTAAAATTTTGGACTTGAACCCTCTTAAATCTTGTAATGTTGCATGTGCTCACATATGTGTGTAGATTAATCTAAAAAAGGGTCCATTTGAATCAATTGAGATTAAGGTCTTAGATTGGGTGCACAATAACTACTATATTATGAATACTTTCCCTCATAATGCATATATTTCCTCGTACATGCACTTCTCTAGGGACTTTCCTCTTAGTAAATAAACCCTTATTGAAAAACACATGTCGAGTAATGATGGGTTTTAAAAAGTTAACAATAAGAAAAAGAATAAAAGAGACAAGAGTAGGAAACCATAACCAAGATTTGATTCTCTTCCTCTTGAAAGTTTAATTTTTTTTGGCCCTCTCTTTATATTTAGAAATTTCTCACTTTGACTTAGATCCAATTAAGGATACCTGAGATTAGGACAACTAGTATGCCTCTCATATTATCTCCTTGGGATTTGATTGCACCAAAATATCTACCTAAAATCATTTTGGAAGAATCGTATGCAATCATCAAAACTAGAAAACTGTTGAGATGCTCTTGTCCTTGGGGCCGACCCTAATTTTATACTCACTAGATCAAATTCCAAGCTAGGAAGAAAAATAAAATAGGAATTTAGAGCATAAATAAAGAAAAATTGATGGTTAAAAATTAATTAACATTAGAAGGTTCCTTGAAGCCTAAAAATTGAATCCTCTTTCTTGGAATTGTAGGGATTTGGGTGGTGCTCTATTTTTTTAATTTTTTATGTCAAAGGTATCATCAAGGACCATTCTCTTATTTTGATTAGTGTCCAAGAAACCAAACTAGACCTTTATAGTACATAATTAACTCATGTAAATATATTTGGAGAAAATTTGAAGTGGATATCATTAGTGCCAATGGAGCCTCTAGAGGCCTTCTCATAGCTTGGGATGCAACTTCCTCTATAAGATTGACAAATATCAATGCAATTTTTGGATTTCTTCCAAATTTGAGGTAGAGGATTTTATTTCATGTATTTGAATGTTTATGGACCTAACTCTAATATTATAAAGATGTAGTGTTGGCTTTCCATATACTCCTACATTGAGGAGTAGAAGCCCTAGAAATTGATCTTGGTTGGTGATTTAAACCTTATGTTTTTTTCCTTTTGAAAAAAGAGATGCATTGATAATTTGTGACCCTTAAAGAGAGTGTGTTGAAGACATCATTTATTTTTCTTTATATCAAACCAATTAAAGGGAAATTCACATGGTCCAACAAAATAATTTGGTTGAGATAGATTTATTGCTAAATGATTGGATATGTTTCTAGTTTAGGAAGACATCATTATTCTCTTCCATTATTGTTGAGAATATGTGTCTCAAACTCATTGGTATAACCCTAGTTCTATCACCAAGAAACAAAGAATTCTTAAGTATTAAGTTGATGCTTGTACCTCTATACCTCGGGTGCCTTCTTGCTAAGGAGTAGTAGCGCGGTTACCGCCATACTATAGGTGTCTTCACACTGGGGTGCGATAGTGCGATTATTGCCATACTGTAGGAGTTTTTTGGATGTGTAGCGATAGTGTAGTTACCGCCATACTACAGGAGCTCACTAGATGTGTAGCGGTAGTGTGGTTACCACCATACCACAAGAGTTCATTGGATGTGTAGTGGTAGTGTAGTGGATACTGCCATACCGCGGGTGTCTTTACACTCAGGTGTGGTAGTGTGGTTACTGCCATGCCATGGAAGCCTGTCAACTGCCTAGCGGTAGAGCAGTTACTGCCATACCTCGGGAGCCCTCAACTTGTCTGGAGGTAGCACGTTATACTGCCACCCCATGGGAGCTTGTTGACTGTGTAGCGATAGCGCGGTGTAATGTGAAGAGCATGGATTTGGTGGATTGTTGGTAAGCCGTTAAGTGGAGGATGTTGCTGACTTGGAAGGTGGTCGTTTGAATGCCTGGGAAGTTTAATAGTTTCTCTATAGAGAAAGTTGAACTAAATCAATTGTATAGAGAATGAATTGATTCTTTGTTGTTGCTATACATAGTAATGTACTGTAACTGTGATCGAGTTCGAGGGTTGATGTTCAATGGTTGGATGATCGAATGGTCAGTTAGTGAATTTCATTGTATGCTATTGGAGAGAATTGTAACAGTGATGTTTTGTACGAGGTTGATTAGGGAAATTTTATTGCTGTAAAATTGACATCAGAAAGGAGAGTATGTAATTTGTATGTAATTCAATTACTGTAATAAAAGTAATTTTATTTGGTGTGGTGGGTTTTTCTCCCGTGAGGGTTTTCCCACATAAATCTAGTGTCAATTGCACTTGAGTTTATTTCTCCATTATGTTATTCCTTTCATGTGTATCTTAATTTACTATATAATTGGAAAATTTAAAGACATATCTACTTACTTCTCTGAGTTTTGACATTAGGAAAGTTTGTTCCACATCCTTAGGCTTTCCTTACAAGTGGCATCGGAGCCTGACCAGTTGTGTTATCCTTGTGGGTAGGTTGGTTTTTTTGTGTCAATTATGTTTAGTGGGAGTCTTGTAGAAGTCTGGTAATTTAAATTATAGATTAAGATGACAAGCACATCAAGAAAGATTAAAATTGAGAAATTCAATGGTAGCAATTTTGAGTTGTGGAAACTCAAAATGGAAGACCTATTGGTGGATTGTGATCTTTGGCTTGCTGTGTATCGAATGAAACCTTCTCGCATGAAGCAAGAAGATTGGGACCTCATAGACAGAAAAGCAAAGGGTTTAATAAGACTCTATTCTCCTAAACATTCATGAAGAGAAGACTGCACCTTCTTTGTGGAAGAAGCTTGGAGATATTTATTAGGGTAAATCCTTGGTGAATAAATTATTCTTAAGGAAGAATTTGTACTCTTTGAAAATGGAGGAAGGGGCATCTATGGCTGATCATATGAATACGTTTAACATGTTGATTGCTTAGTTAACATCTGTGAGTGTGAAAATTTATGATGAAGATCGTTGTATTCTATTGTTATGTTCTTTGTCAGATTCTTGGGATCATTTAGTCATGGAAATTGGGAGCACGACAACCACTTTCAAGATGGAAGATGTGGTTGATTCTTTGTTATCAGAAGAAATAAGAAGGAAATATTCTGAGATGGCGAAGGAGGCTCTTGTTGTTCGAGGCAGAGCAAAAGAAATAGGCAAGAAGGACAAGAAGTCCAAATCAAAATTAGAAGGGAGATCAAAGTTTCCTAGAAAAAAGTACAAGGTGAAGTGTTGGAATTGTGGGTAGCCTGGTCATGTCCAAAAGGATTGCAAAGAGGAGAAAAAGAAGAAGAATAACTCTTCCAACAATGATTCTTCTCAAAGTGATGAAGATGTCTTCATTGCAACCTTGGAAACTCAGGCATATGATGATGTCTGGTTGATTGATTTTGGAGCATCTTTCCACATGACATCTCATAGAGGCTAGTTCACTAAGTATGAAAAATACGATGGTGGAAAGGTGTATTTGGCGAGCGATTCATCTTTGGAAATAGTTAGTTGTGGAATAGTCAGAATTCAATTTCTTGATGGAAGAATTAAGGGAATTGATGGCGTAATGCATATACCAGGTCTGGCTCATAATTTACTTTATATAAGTAAGCTAAATGATGTTGGAGTGCAAGTTTTGTTCTCTAGCAATGACTGTAAAATGACTAGAGGCTTGATGTTGTTAGCTAAGGGTGCTTGAATTGGTACTCTGTATAAGTTGGATGCACTTGCTATTCAATGTAACAGTGTTCTGCAAAGTCACAAAAGGTTGTTCATGCAAAGGAGATTGAAGTCCCTAAAGGGGATAACTCTTTGGAATTTAAACTTCCTGCAAAGAAGACTATGCTCTAGCATCAAAGGCTACGTCATATTGGTGAGAAAGGCTTAAAAGCCTTGAAAAATAAAACCTAGTTGAGGTGCTTGATGATTGTAATCTAGAATTTGAATTTTGTGAACATTGTATATATGGAAAACATCATCGTGTTTCTTTTTACTCTAGTCCTCATAAATCTTCTGGTAATCTACATTATATTCATTCTAATGTTTTTGGTCCAGTAAATGTTCCTTTGTTTTCGAATTCAAAATATTATGTATCATTCATTGATGATTATTCAAGAAGGGAATTTGTATATTTTCTAAAAAGTAAGTCAAAAGTGTTCAGCCGGTTTAAAGAGTTCAAGAACTTGGTTGAAAATTGGGCTGGTAAGAAAATAAAATGCTTGAGGACAGATAACGGTGGTGAATTTTGTTCTGCAGAATTTGAAAGGTATTGCAAAGACCATGGAATTAAGAGTTATAAATCAACACCTTACACTCCACAACAAAATGGAGTTTCTAAAAGGTTGAATAGGAGGTTGATGGAGAAGGAAAGAAGTATGTTGAGCAATGCTGGTCTGGAGTAGAAGTTCTGGGCTAAGGTTGTGGTTACAACATGTTACTTGGTAAATTGATCTCCTTCTTCGACACTTGTTGATAAAACACCTATGGAAGCTTGGTTTGGTAAGAAGCCCTCTTTGAGACATGTTCATGTCTTTAGATACGAAGCATATGCTTATGTGGCATATGTGAAGAGATCTAAATTGGATAAAAAAGTTGTTAAGTGTATCTTCATTGGCTACAACATTGGTGTGAAGGGATACAAGCTTTGGAATCCTATGACTGAAAATGTTGTATACAACAGAAGTGTAATCTTTCGAGAGCTAAAGCCTTCTTCAGTGGAACTACAATCAAGGATGGAAGAAAATAAAGAGGACAATGATGTTGTTGAAATACCTCTAACTCCTGAAAAAGAGGAACAACACATTGATAGTGTACCTAAAATTAAGGAGAGTTTGAGTAGCTCTGAGAGTTCTAAAGAAGAACCACAACCTCAACCTTAGCCTATGAGGAGGTCTACACGTGAGAAGAAGCAACCTGATACATATGGATTCTCTATGTTGGGTTCTAGTTATGCCTATCCTTTGATTACTAATACTGAGAGCCTAGGACTATAAAAGAGGTAGTTGAAATGACTGATTCAAATTCCTAGTTGGAAGCCATGAATGAAGAAATGGCATGGTTAAAGAAGAATGATACTTGGGATCTAGTTCCATTTCCTAAAGGTAGAAAGCTTGTGGGTTGTAAATGGATTTTTAAAAAGAAAATTGGTCTGGATGGTAGTATTGAAAAGTATAAAGTGAGGTGGTTGCAAAGGGGTATTCCCAGGTAGAGGGAATTGATTATGGGGAAATATTTTCTCCGGTAGCAAAGTTGACATATATCAGATTTCTTTTGTCACTTGTAGTAGTGTATGACTTACAGACTGAACAGATGGATGTGAAGACAACATTTCTTCATGGTGATCTTGAAGAATAAATTTATATGTCCCATCCCGAGCACTTTCTGGTAAAAGGTAAATAAAATCTGGTTTGCAAGTTAAAGAAATTTTTGTATGGATTAAAACAATCTCCTAGAATGTGGTACCATAAATTTGACACTTTTGTTTTGTCACTAGGTTTTGTAAGATCAAAATTAGATCATTGTGTGTACTACAAGATTTAGAATGATCATGTTCTTATTATTGCTCTCTATGTTGATGATATGTTGTTCATAGGCAATAGTAAGTTTATGATTTCTGATCTAAAATATCAGCTATCTGCAAAGTTCAAAATGAAGGATCTTGGTGCAGCGAGGTATATTCTGGGAATGTAAATAACTAGAGATAGAAAGAGCAGAAAGCTTTGGCTTAGCCAGAGTAAGTATATTAACACTATTTTGGAGAGATTTTATATGATTGATTGCAAGCAGCTAGTTGTTCCAGTTTTGCAGGGAACAAAGTTATCTATTGAAGATTGTCCAAAATCTCCTACTGAGATGGAGGGCATGACCAAAGTGCCTTATGCTAGTGCAATTGGCAGTTTAATGAATGCAATGGTCTATATAAGGCCAGACATTACCCAAACAGTGGGAGTTCTTAGTCGGTTTATGGATAATGTAGAAAGGACACATTGGGATGTTGTGAAAAGAGTGTTTAGATTTTCGAAGGGCACTTCAAAATATGCTTTGTGTTACCATGGTAATTCGGTTGAATCACAAAGGAATCTTAGCATTCGTGAGTATGTGGATTCTAATTGGGTAGGGGACATTGACAACAGAAGGTCCACCAGTGGATATAGTTTCATGATGAATGGTGGTGCAATTAGTTGGATGAGCAAGTGACAGGTTGTAGTTGCTTTATCTACTATTGAGACTGAGTATATGGTGGAAACTCACACCTGTAAGGAAGCCATTTGGCTTAGGAAATTGTGTTCTAATAATTGTTTTGATGCAGGGAAAATTATTATTTGTTGTGACAATCAAAGTGCCATTTGTCTAGCAAAAAATCCTACTTTCCATGCTAGGACGAAACATATTGATGTGCAGTATCACTTTGTATGAGATATGGTGGAGGATAGAAAGGTCTATTTGGAAAAGGTGGATACTTTGGAGAATGTTGTTGATGCATTGACAAAGCTAGTGAGCATGAATAAGTTTAGATGGTGCACAAATTTGATGGGCCTTGGGGTCCATAATATACAATGACTTTAGGTATTGAAAAGGGTTCAGTGAGTTCTTCGTCAAGTGGGAGATTGTTGAGAATATGTGTCTCAAACTCATTGGTATAACCTTGGTTTTGTCACCAAGCAACAAAGAATTCTTAAGTATTAATTTGATGCTTGTACCTCTATACCTCAGGTGCCTTCTTGTTGAGGTACGGTAGCACGATTATCGCCATACCACGGGTGTCTTCACACTGGGGTATGGTAGTGCGGTTACTGCCATACCATAGGAGTTCTTTGGATGTGTAGTAGTAGTGTAGTTACCACCATACCACAAGAGTTTTCTAGATGTGTAGCGGTAGTGCCATTACTGCCATTTTGTAGGAGTTCGTTGAATGTGTAGCTGTAGTGCGGTGGATACTATCATACTGTAGGTGTCTTTACAATAGGGTGCGGCAGTGCAGTTACCACCATACTGTGGAATCATATCAACTGCTTGGCTATAGAGTGGTTACCTCCATACCTCGAGAGCCCTCAACTTGGTTGGAGGTAGCATGGTATACCGCCACCCCACGAGAGCTTGTTGATTGTGTATTGTAATGTGAAGAGGACATATTTGGTGGACTGCTGAGGTGTAAGCCATTAAGTGGACGCTGCTGACTTGGAAAGTGGTCATTTGAATGCCTAGGAAGTTCGATAGTTGCTCTACAAAGGAAGTTGAATTGAATCGATTGTACAAAGAATGAATTGATTCTTTGTTGTTGCTATACATAGTAACATACTGTAACCGTGATCAGGTTTGAGCGTTGATGTTTGATGGTTGAATGATCAAATGGTTAGTTAGTGAATTTAATTGTATGCTATTGGAGAGCATTGTAACAGTGACGTTTTGTACGAGGTTGATCAGGGAAATGTTACTACTGTAAAATTGACATAAGAATGGAAAGTCTATAATTTGTATGTAATTCGATTACTGTAATACAAGTGATTTTCTTTGGTGTGGTGGGTTTTTATCCCATAAGGGTTTTCCCATGTAAATCTAGTGTCAATTGTGCTTGAGTTTATTTTTCTATTCTGTTATTCCTTTCATGTGTATCTTAATGTACTGTAATTGGAAAATTTAAAGACATATCTGCTTACTTCTCTGAGTTTTGATGCTAGGAAATTTTGTTATGTATCCTTAGGCTTTCCTTATAATTATATCACCAAAAGAACATTTAGAGTATGGTTTTTAACCACAAGCCTATTCTTTTAGATAGTGGGAGCAATAAAATTAAGGTTTCCATTCCATTCAAATACAATGTTGATTGGATTAATCTACTTGGCCTTCCTCAAACAAGTGGAGTTGGAACTATAGATGCCTCTCCAACAATGCTTAGGATGCTTGAAGATATCTATATTAGAGTCCAATTTGACAAATGGTGGAAATATATATATATATATATATATTACAAAGCATTCCCTTTTACTCAAACTCAATTGAAGAGATTTTTGAAGCTAAATCACTTACCAAAGCTCCCAATATTGAGAGAGACTATCTCCTTGAGATATGAGAGGAAAAATCCTTCTATTGGTTAAGTGGGATCATATTGATTACCTCAATCTTCCCCTTAATTGTATGAAAAATCCAAGCAGGAAGAATAATACAAGAGGCTTAAATTCAATATGACATGGTTTTGTGAAGGTGATGCTAATACCATATTCTTCCACTTGAAAACTCATCAAAGATACCAAAGGAATACAATCAAAGAAATTGAGTTGAAAAATGGATTCAATCTTATTTATAATGAGAATATTAAGAAGGTTGTTCTTGCACAATATGAAGCTTTATGCAAAAAATTGATGGGAGACCTTTAATTTCAAGTTTCTCTCCTTATCAACATTCCTGATGTTATATCTAAGGACATAAAATAGCTTTTAAGTCAAGCAATTATTGTGGAAGAGATAAAAGGGATTGTCTTCAATATAGATAAGGAAAAGGCTCTTGTTGATGATGGGTTTTCTAACTCCTTATATGTATTTTGACCTTGTCAAGGATGATCTACTTATCTTCGATAAAATTCTTGAAAAATAGGCAAGCTCGTTAGTGCTATCAACTCTAAACTTTTAGGTTTGATACCCAAAGAAAATAATGCTACCTCCTTCAATAGATTTAGACCCATTTCTCTAAGTCCGTCTACATTTTTATTACTAATTTTTTTTCTAGTAGAATTAAAAAATCCCTTGATTTGATCATATCTAAGGAACAAGGTGGGTTCATTCTAGACAAGAGAATCTATGATAACATTGTGATCATAAATGAAGTGATGTATATTAGCATCAAATAAATAAGAAAAAGGATTTCCATTAAGCTTAACATGGATAATCCCTTGGTAGAGTTGATATTAAGTTTATAAAATAGGTATTGCAAGCCTCTTGGTTTCCTTTCTCTTTAAGAAATGATTTAGGGTTGCATTGTTGATCCTTGGGTTGCCTAAATCATTATTGGATCCCCAACTAGTTTTTAAATACTTAAGGTCTTGGTCAAGGTTTTCCTTTTTCTCCCTATCTTTACATCATCATCACTTAAACATTGGGGAGATATAGCTTAGTTGAATTGAGAACTTCAATAATAATTGGAATTAAAGTGAACAATGGAGTTTAGGAAACCACCCATATCTAATTTGCTAATGTGGTGTGAACAAGGTGTTTTACATAATTGGTTCATCACCTATGTCCTATCCAAACTAGTTCCTCAAGTTTACTTAGGGTACACATAAGATATTTATCACTTTATGTTTCATATCAAAAGATTAATACACTTGTCATAATCTTATGTAGTCCCATGTCTCACCTTGGCCT
Organism: Sequoia sempervirens; assembly: GCA_007258455.2. Classification (NCBI taxonomy): domain Eukaryota; kingdom Viridiplantae; phylum Streptophyta; class Pinopsida; order Cupressales; family Cupressaceae; genus Sequoia; species Sequoia sempervirens. The sequence goes on along the minus strand of VDFB02119582.1, from coordinate 85,684 downwards.
ATATAATCGAGGGGTTCTCCTAATCCATTCCAATCAAATTCTTTATCATTGAATATTTTCATCCTCAAATATAATAGAATTATTCTCTCATATTTGATCTCTCTTGTGCTTTCATTGAAGCTCCTAAATCTTGGGTGGCTACATATTTAGCTAAATCTTGCATGGTAAAGTATTATATACCAACTTTTACATGGTATTAGAGCTTGTGGAATTTATTTTTGTTAGTATTTATTGACAAATCTAGGTTACAAATCTTGTTGGATATTTAAAAGTTGAGTATTCTCTTCCCTTGCAGCATACGATGACCTAAAAAATTAGAAAAAATGATAAAAATACTAGATTTTGAGGGGTTCATCTTTGTGGCTTTGTATTGCAAGTTTATATTGGAGCATGTTGGTACAAATATGAGCTCACTATTGAGGGTGTCCAAGAAAGTCATTTAAGCCATTTGATTTGTCTAAATTGGACATATGAAGCTATATCTACAAGGTTTGAAATTGGTAAGTTGTTTCCAAATCTAGAAGGTAGCTACAAATTTAGAGTATTTTGGATCAAATATAACCCTACAATTGTGTCTAGATGGTCCAAGGACTTAACAACCAATTTCCATTTCATCAACTTTAAAGCACTTTGCCTTGAGTGATCAAAGAAAAATTTCCCCTCCTTGATTGTGTAGATTGTACTATGATATTCTCATAGAATATTTTGTAGCATACTTGCTAAAGAAGGCACTACACAACATTGGTGTCATCCCTACATGGGTTGGATATGGTTCACATTTAAGATAAATCTATTTTTAAACTTTTGATTAAAAATAAAAAAATTATTGTTTGCATACTCATAGAATACTACTTTTGTAGTCCTTGCATAGTATTATAGGCATGAAGGTGGTTTTCTAGTTATAGATAGTGGGTTCAACTAGATACTTGTAGTTTCACAAAATTCAATTGATAGTTTTTGACAATTGTAAACACCTAAAAAATGACTAATGTAATTTCATCTCATCATCATAATTATCCTCATTAATTCTTCTATCTATATTAATTAAATAATCTATAAATAATATTTTTTTATTCAAGGGGTAAACGCTTTTGACCGGAGCTATGAACTGGATACAACCATTCAATAATACCACCCCAATGGGGTTTGAACCTTGGTGGCAAGAACAACAATGCCACCTATAAACCATCACACCATGCCAATACCGGCAAATCTATAAATAATCTAATTAAGCTAATATTTCTCTCTTTTAATTTATAATAATTAAATATTTTTTGATTATTTAATAATCTTAATTAATTCATCACTTATCATTTTCTCTCCAACATTTAATTAAAATCAAAATCAAATTATCTTTGATCCATTATTTTTTTAGACTGTAGGAATTGGGTAGCACGACCCCCTATAAACCACATTGCATCTGGTAAACTTTTTTAACGTGACCGGTGGCACTGGTGCGACACGCCCTTCGGTACCATGGGGGTTGGGGAGACTAGACCTCATGACCAACCTCCTGCAACAGGAAAGATTTAAACCAAGATAGGGCCCCAACCCCTTTGATCCACTGTAATTAAATAAATTTCAAAAAATATTTAATTAGCTAATACTACTCTTTTAAATTAAATAAATTAAAATGATTTAATTAAATTAAATCATTTCTTCCCTAAATAAATAAATAAAATTAATACTTATTTATTTTTCCACTATCATTTTGAAATAAATAGATTTATTTATTTAATTCTTTTAACTTTCCTCCCTTCATTAATTTAAATAATTATTTTTGATCCAGTATAACTAAATAATTTTTAAAAATTATTTAATTAGTTAATACTCTTTTAAATTAAAGAAATTAAAATAATTTATTTAAATTAAATCGTTTCTTCTAAAAAGAAATAAATAAAATTAATACTTATTTATTTCCCTACTATCATTTTGAAATAATTAAATTTATTTATTTAATTCTTTTAACTTTCCCTCCTTCATTAAGTTTAAATTGTAGATCTTATTGTATCTTGAATTTTCCTATCCATTGATCTTTCTAATTAATTTCCATTGTTGATCAAAAATCAAGCAAAGCATATATATATAAAACTTTCGTTCATACCCCCTAGAGCATTATGATCAAGATCACTATCAAGGGTACTATCAAGCTACCGTTATCTTTATCAAACAATCAATCTATCAAGTTATCATTGGCAAGCATTAAGTATCATTTATCTTTAAGAATTTTATCATTATCATTGCTATCATATCATTATTGTTCTTTCATGGTTATTGTTATTTTGAAGAGCAACCCACAATAGAGAAAATCAAGGTCTTTTCTATAATAACTTTGTTAATCATTTTTGAGCCAAGATCTTGAGCTTTATTGAGTGATTGTTGAAGTGTGCATTTTGTATTTTCATTGCATTGTTAGTATTTGTGATTCACATTTTCATCATTCATATTCTAGCATGCTTGGTGGGACTCACTTCCTTGAATTTGTTAATAAGTTATTCCACAAAAAAATTGGTTTTTGAAGGTTACAAGTGCATATTTGTGCACCTAGGTAATTTTTTCATGTTTTTGAGCCGACCTGAAACACATTTGGTTAGAACTGATGTGTTTTTGGGTTGACACATGATGCCTTTGGTATATATACACATTTAATTTTTTGCATTTTGTTGGATCTGTGCAATTGAAGCACTTTGCAAAACATTTAATCAATCCTGTTTTGCATCTGGCAAACTCTACAACACATCTAGGATATTTGGTCGTGAATCTGACAAATTTTGTGACAATTTCAACATATTCTATTGCAAATTTGGTTACTTTTACCATGCATCTAAGATATTTCACAGTGCTTTTGAGACATTTTGTAGTACATCTGAGGAATTTTGTTGCACTTTTGAGCTCTATCACTACACATCTGATCAACATTTAGGGTTAAATAAAAAAATTTAGTTCCTAACAAGTAACCTCAAATGTGACTTGAATCTAACCCCAGGTTTGAGATCTTGTTATTTTGGCCTCTCTTGTTGTTGAACTTTGTGGACATAAATTGGATCTTTCAAGAGTTGAAAGGGTTGCAAAAAAACTAGATTTAGAGCTCTTCATCAAATTATCTTCTCAAATTTACCATTAGACTTTGGGTTCTTTCATTCTAATAATCACATCTCTTTTAATTTTTTTAAATGTGTTCAATAGTTTCATTATTTACTTTTCTTTTGTCAATCTTGCTTGGCATGTCTTCCTCACATTGGAAATTAAATTAAAATAAATCTCAATGGCCAAATCTTCATTTTCAAACGATTAAATTAGAACAAGTGGTCAAATCTTCATTTTCAAAATTCCATTACACTAAAAATTCATCAATTATTTATTCTTGTTGAGTTACAGGGATAACATTTGTATATATTTGTGGCAATGGTAATTGAAGATCATGATAAGATAGGTTGCATTATTTAGGTAGAAGGGGGTATAAAAACACCACTTTGTGTCGGTGTGATTTCCCCACTAATTTCTTCTTTTGTTTTTAAATTTGAAAGTGGGGGTCTGAGGCAGCAACCCCCGATGGGGTCAAGGGGTAGCACCCCCTATGGGGTCTTGGGGCAGCGCCCTAGGCGCGCTCACTGTCACGATATAGAGCAGGGTGGATCCCCCACTACCAACCATATTTTTCTTCTTGTGTGACCTTTAGATTCTTCATTTTTTAAGCTCATTCTTCCTTGAAAAGTGATGTGTTTGAACTGCCTTGAAAATGCAATGTTCATTTTTATTGTTTTTATGTTGTTTCTTCAAAATTGCTTCTTTCTATCAATTGTCTTACAACAACTAGTGTGAATATATATAAATGGTTCAATTCCACACAAATTGTACATTGCAAACATGTCTACAGAGAAAAGGGACATCTCTTGAATGTCATTATAAAGCCCCTTGGAACATGCAAGATAAATCAAGTCTTACAACTACCAAAATTGGCCACGCCAAACACACACCTACTTGCAATGATGATCGCTTGAATCTTCCCAACCCAACAATCCTTTCTATATGGAGAGCTAATGTATATTTCCAACCAATTCTCTCAATTGATGCAGTCCTCAAATATATTGTAAGATATGTAGCAAAACCTGAAAGCAAATCTGAATCATACCATGCAATATACTTTCTCGCATTTCAACCACCTTTGACCCTGACAAGACAACACCAATAGATTTTTGAAAATGCTTGTTGACAACCTTGTTGAATGTGATATTGGAGCCTAGGAAAGTTGCCACCTTCTACTAAAACTACCACTCTCCCTATCTAGTAGGACATTTGCTTCTTAAATGTTGACCTTCAAAACTTTCAACGTTTTTAGATTTCGTGTACATCCACATCCTTTGTTGAAGCTTACATGGTGTACCCCACCTTTTTCAAGACAATATCACTTATTGATATGACTCAAAAGTGGTCCTTTAGAGCATCACAAAAATTCAATCAATGAAAATTGTGATCTACAAAAGTAATTATTTGTGTCACTCTATGGTTCACAACAATCCCTGCAAGAGATGACCCGTGCTTCCATGACTTTTGTTTGATTGAACTATTACTCTACAAGCCATTCCATAACATTCATAATGATTTTGGGTCATCCACTACTTAGATTATAGAGCATTAGGAGAGGATTCCATCCACATATCATCCATGGTACGTGCTACACAGCCCAGTAGAACCTAATCAAACAACTGAATCAAACACAACTTTCGATGAGGGGAAAGAGCAGCAAGAGCCCAACCAAAATCAATGGCAAGTATTTTCAAGTCAATATCCTAGACTTCCATTGCAGATAAATGAACTTGACATGCTTGGTCTATGTGAAATAGACTTGAATCATGATTGGGGATCTCCTTTTCTTGTCCCACTACACCATATTATGGCTACCACATTTATAGACACAATTCGCCCAACATTTCAAGTCCCCCACTTTCCCACTAACAAATCCAATAATAACTTGTCTCTTGAACAACAAAAAACATTTGATATTGTTGTGTCCCACCTATCTTCCAACACTTTCCAACCACCACTAAAAATAATTATTCAGGGAATTGGAAAGTCACACCTAATAAAATGCATCAAGTTTGTATTGTTGAGTTCATCACCAACTAGCCAATCCCCTTTACTACTTCTCCCACCTATAGGTGTTGCGACTTTCAACATAGATGCATCAACCATTCATTCTGCATTGCACATTCTGATAAAATACATGCCTCCCTTGCAAGGACAAACACTTGCAACCTTCCAAGAAAAAATGTATTTCATTTGATACATTCTTATAGATGAAATGAGTTTCATTGGTCCAAAGTTGTTGCGGCACATTGACATTAGGTTGCATGAATCATTCCCCTCACATACCAACCGTCTTTCAGAGGATGATTAATCATGCTATTTGGTGACCTTGGCCAGCTACCGCCAATCAAAGACATACCTATGTATGCTTCATCTTTAGATGGGGGCACACTATGGTGTAGCTTCACAACAATTATTACATTTAAAAAATATTTTGGCAAAGCCATGAGGACCTTGTCCAAGTACTATTTTGTGAACTATGTAATTTACGAAATGCAGAACCAACACTTACAAATTAACAACTACTAATGTCATGTTTAACCTCCTCACTCTCCTCTTAAGAGCAATCCACTTTTTCTCTTCCATACACTTCTTTGCAAAAAATGAAATGGTCTCCCGACATAATAAACACATGTTGTTGTCTTTAGCAAAATCTATTACCTTGTCATCTACAAAACAACTACGAAGCTCAACAAGTTTAAATCTAGATGAAGAGAAACTACAATCTAGTATTCTTCTATGTATTGACCGAAAGGTTATGTTATATTCAAATATTTGGGTTGAAATAGACCTTGTAAATGGTACACTTGGACATGTCAAAAAAATAGTTTACAAGATTCTGAAAAACCAACCCAACTTCCATTGTTTGTTGTTGTCCAATTCAATAATTGCACAGGACCTCCTTGGGATCCAAACAACCCACAAAATTTACCTATAACCCCACTGAGTTGTGGTGGTCGACACCAAATCCTACTTAAAATGGCATGGGACTTAACAATACACAAATCATAAGGCCTCACACTTGCAAGGGCTACAATTGACATTGACAATATTGATCATCAAGTGTTGACATTCACAACTATTTCAAGAGTCTGTGAACTTTCCTACCTTGGAATTTGTCCTACTTTTACATTCCAAAGATATGCTTGCATGCAACAGAGCCCCTATGTTGATTCTCATATAAATGAAGAAGATCGATTGAATTCGTTCTCAAATACAAGCGCCTAGAATGCACAAAGAAATTATAAAAAATGCAGGTTTGTTCCTAAACTTATTTCACTCTTGAATGTAAACCTTTTTCAACCATTAACACAAACTATCCCTTTACTACTATTTTAGATATTTCTTTTTCATTATTTCCTAACTTTCCTCATTTTTTTGCTTTGTGGGTCAACCACAACAACTACACAAAAACATCTTTATTTTTTTTTGATGTACCAATAATAAAAATACGATAAAAGGCATTCACATTTTCATGCTTCCAAAGCAATAATACAATTGTACAAAAAAATTTCATCAAGTCAACATCTACAAAAATAGTTTTTTCATTTTATTAAAAAATCATGTGTGCAATGTTTTGAAATATTGTTGACAACATTGATACTTTCTTCCATGCGTGGAATTTGACGGTCACCCCTACCTGTCATATGAAAATTTTATGATGGTTTGATAATTTAAATGCTTGTCAAAAAAATTGTTTAATTTATGAATTTTTATATAAAATCTTTTATAAATGCAATATCTTGAAAAAATAGAAAACAATGATAATTATTAGTAATAAATATTAAAATCTATTGTTATAATTAACAATTAATAAAAGTTTCTAAATTCATATTAAAAACAAATCTTGTTAAATATATTCTAAAAGTTAAAAATAATTATAATCTATTTTGAAAAGATTCTAAATGAATATATATTTTTAAAAATAATATTATAAATCACATATATTAATATAAAAAAATGATAACTACTATAAAAATGTCAAAAGTTTCTAAATTCATATTAGAAAATATTCAAAAAATATAACAAGTCAAATTATATGGTCTAATAAATTTTAAAGTTGTAATATATGGTCTAAAATTGAAAAAATGGTCAAATAGACCTGTTACCTATTTTTAGCTACAACTCAAAATAGGTAGACCTTAATTGCATTCCTCATTGAAAGGTACAATTTTTTTGCTAAAGTATTCATTATATTCCAAAGTCTGATTACTTGTGAATTTCCAGTGTGATTATGCAAATGTTTGTAATAGAAGAACTCATAAATTTGCATAAGAAATGTTGCTTTATTCATATTGTAAAAACCAAAGTCCCACACAAGTCGTCAGAGTAACTTAATTTGATTTTCATAATGAAATAATGAATACAAAGTAAAGTTGTAAAGTCGTTATGTCTGAGTGTCTCCAGGTTGTTTCAGCTCCAAACTCCATGGTTTACTACAAGAGTGATGAAAGGTGATGTTAGGGAAATGACAAATCACATCTTTCCTCATGCCTATATTACCAACAAAAATGTAACCTACATCCAATCAAGCATTCACCAGATGATTAAGTCATCAAAAAAGCAGATGTTCAGGGAGCACAAAGTTCAATGGAAGCTTTCAGCTTCAATTATTTTGCTAATTTATTTGTTTAAGGTGTAGGAATAGGTATAATCAGATCATTTCAACCAACAAATATTGTTATGAGTGGTGAGAAACATGGCTCCCACAAGGGTTGATCCCAGCTCATAAACAATGACATGGGACAATAGTATGGAATAAAGATAATCATCATTCTCCATGTATGAATAGTTGATCAAGTAGCCATTATTATAAATAAATTGTCTCATACAAAGAGCATTCATCATAGTAGTTGAAGCAAAAGAGATACCCAGTTTTATCACTTGAGCACATACACCATGCATGTCATACATGAGTTGTAGGCAACTATTACAAGTCATTAACATGCTCACAAGGTATAGAGCAATAACAAGAGATATATATGGAGTACAGTAGAATTTTGCTATGCATAATGGAGCATCACCATATCAAACAACATACAAATGTATTCAATTGCAAAAGGTTTCAAATAAGAGGCAAGCATATTAATCCTATGAAAAAAGGGGCTCAAAAGCCATAAATGATTGTGGTAAACAAAGGGAACTGTCAAGATTTGCCAGAGCTTCTACAATCAATTAAAATATCAAAGGTTTCTAATCATGAGAAACAACTAATTGATCTTATTTGTGTCATCCATCAAGAGCACAATCATTATGGAGTTTAGACATAACATGATATTAAAGAGAACATATGTAGAACAACACATATACGTTTTAATCTCAATGCAACAAATATACAGTGTTGAATATCAAATGGAGGAGATTCAAGATTATGTTGTACAAAAATTCACATATCTTTTGTTAGCAGATGAGTATAACAGTGAACAAGTGTAGAACCATGACAAAAAAAGCTACAATGATAGTGCAAATCCTGTACAAAAGTGCATAACTAAATACTCAAATACAAAGAACTTCAACAATGCTAAATGGAGACTCAGTTTGTACAATTCAAGATAATGTAATGAAAAAATCATGAGGTAATGGAGACAATCATGGAGGAAACCCTTATATTTTACAGTGAGAAGCATAAATCATAGTGTTAGAGGCCGAACTTATGCCACTGGAAAATGAAACCCCAAAAGTTGCTTCAGTACCCATAATAAATACAAAGAATATAGTAGCGGTCTACAACATAATAAAAGCCATGGACTTGAAGGGAAGTCATGTCGTGCCAAGGAGGGAGCTCTATTTGAGCTCATCCAACAAGAGAGAATGCCTATATGGGTCAAAAATTATGAACTACAAGGGAAATTTGAAACCCTTAAGCATAATAATAAAGCTTGTGACTTGCAGTGAGAAAATCAAAAACCCATAATGTAAAAATCTAGTATGGCAGCGCAGCTATAGAAAGCTCTTGAGCTCAAATGGAGCTTAAATCAATAGGAAATCAAATAAAAATGCAAGATTCAAATGATTAGCAAACTTACCTTCTTAGTTTCTGAAGGAGATATAGTCAAACCCACACCAATTAAAGCTCCAGAAGATCTCCAATGGTGGCTCAATGTGTGTAAGAAACATCAATAAAGAAAGGGATAAACAAATGCATTAGAAGCAATGAGAGGCTGCAGCTGTAGAAGCCTATAAAATCTCTCACCACAAAAAAAAAATGCCCAAAAGTGACTTACCATGCATTTCTTTGTAGTTTCCTTTAGGAAAATCACCAAAAGATAGTAGAAGGATGGTGCAGTTCGAGCCAAGTTTTCCATCATGGTGGCGCAACAACAAAGTTTCTCCAAGAGTGAAAATAAAGAATGAACAAATATTTTTAGGGTTCAAGTGTTTTATTCACCCAATTCGAATGATGACATTTTTTACTATGTTTTAAAAGGAAAAAATCATTTCATTCGAATTATTCTCCATAGTATTAACTTTTTAAGTCATTTAACCTAACGATGTGAGGGGCCTGGGGAGTTTAAAATATGATCTCAAAGTTAATCTTTTGATGTAGAGTCCACCTCCACTTAATAGTTTTTGCATGGAGTTAAGGAATTTGCAATGTAATTAAATATTAGGGTAATCCTTCACTAATTACCTTAATATTTATCATATAGTGAATATAGGTATTAATCTTTAATATTAAATATTAAAATAATCAGTGAATGATTATCTTTAATATTTAATTAAATGATTGCCTTTTCCATGCAAAAGATATAAGTAAAAGCTAAATGAAAGTCAGAGTCATCCAAGAAAAACTAAATTCATGTAGAATATGGAGATTATTGACACTTCGCTTCAGTTTCATGCCAGTTCACGAGATATTTTGATTATGCATGAAGTTTGCAGCACATGAGATTCAGTTCACTTCAGTTACAAGCCCATTTTTTGAGGATTTTTGCTTTTGCTCGTGAGAGGCATTTGAGGAAGATATTTTCACTTTCAAATCACTTTCAGTGCCACTTCCATGCATTCAGAGACATTCTCGAGTTACTTTTCAGTTATACACATTGTGACACAAAGTTCTGAGTTGTTGAAGCTCAGCTATAGCATTGGTGGGCCCTCTTTTCACATTGTTTTCTCTTTTGCTCGTGAGGGAGGCTTCAAAGAGATATTTTCACTTTCAATTCACATGGAGTTTCACCTCTTGGATGCTTTATGCATGCCTTTAATGTATTTAAGGAAAAGACTTTCTCTTTTTTCCTTGGTTATTATTTTATGCCTTTGCCTTCAACAAAGAAGCTTCATGTAACTCAGTTTTCATAGTTTAATAGATTATGCAATAACTTTTATAGGTTAATTAAGTTTGTAATTTGCAGAAAAATTTCTTTCAGTTTCCAGTATTTTCAAGTTTTTCCTTCAATATTTCAGGCATCATCATTGTGTGGGATTCAATCGAAATATTATTGTGTTTTAGTTTTAAAACCTTTAATATTTTTGTCTCTTTTCATAAATATATATGTAGTTTAGTTTAAAGCTCTCTGGTTATACACTGTGCATGTAATTGATTAGTCAGTTAGTCATGAAAACTAAGTGTTTTCCCTCAAAATTGTATTCAATCAAGGCCTTCGTATAAAACATTTAGGTGATTAGGCTATTAGATCAAGTTATACAAGGAGGGTATTGAGTAATTATTTGTGAATTAAGTTGCAGTTTAGATTTCCAATTAGGTGCATCACCAAAGTTTTAATTTTAGTTCATGCATTCAGTTCAATCCTTCTTACCCTTTTCTCAAAACAAATCATTCAAGTACCTAATTGATCATCATATAGGAACCAGCCTAGAATCTGGAGGTTTAGTTTCATCATAGGGTACCCACAACCTAAAACTATTCCAATGTTTCATCGGATTGCAAAACTTTAGAAGGTTTTGTAGTACGGGTGCAATCCTAGAGACAACAGTTTTTGGCACGCCCGGTGGGACCGTTTGAACTCTCACAGTTCAAAGCTCATTATTTCATTGCTGTTTTTGGTTGTGAAAATTAGAAATTATAGCATTTGGAGGCAAGATCTACACACACACACACCTGGCGACTCCGAGCAAATATTTTGGTTTCAAAGATACAAGTGTTGGTATGTTTAAGAAATTACTTATTCTAATGTTCAACTCTTTGAATGAGTAGAAATGTCAAATTTTTATGGACAACATGTATACCCACCACCATATTATGAAGCTCCTCACCAGCCATATCATACTAAGGATGTTGCTAGTTTCATGTAAAATCACCCTATACCAACAAGTTATTAGCATGTCTCATCTACTTGTTTCAATCGAGATCCATCCCTGCCCATGTATAAGGATGAGTTTGGATATCAAGAGTTGAAAACCCTTTTGTGGGGTTGAGTTGGATAGTTGCTTCAAAGTAGAAGACAACATGGTTTTGATATGTAGCTAGAGGAGCTAGCTCACTAGATCTTTCAACTATGTATGGTAATATGGAAAAGGCAATGCATGGAGATGGTTGCAAAGGAAGATCTTACAAGATAGTTGGAGGCCCAACAGAGACAACATGAAGAAATTGTTGCAAAAGAGTTGGAAGCACAAACATAGTACCATGAAAAAGAGTTGGAGCTTCAAAGAGAGAAATATGAGGCAAAATTAACAAACACAAAAGAGGTGATGGAAACCTTACTTGCCACAGTTATAAGGTTAGATGAGAAGATAAAGGCACAGTCAACTCAAGGAATTTTAGAGCAGCTTGTACAAGAACTTGTTCTTGAACAAGTAAATCCTTACGAAGAACCCATACAAGAAGCCCAACCAATTCCTTATACTTCAAATCAGCCTATAAAAGAAGAGGTTTTCCAATATGCTTTCTCGAGTTTTAGAGATTTCCTCCTTGTGCGAGAAGCCATATATGTACAAAATCAGTCTTCTTGTCTTAGTATGATCAAACCATCCATAGAAGAATCCCATACTATTGTAATTACTCAAGACCATCAAGTTGAAAAACAACAGGAGGAAATTTTTGAAGAATCAGAAGTAAATTTTTCATGTTGTGTTATGAGTGTAGAGATAGAGAAGGTTTACAATTTTCAAGGTTTTTCTAGTTTGTTTGATGAGTTACCGCTTTTAGTGAATGAGGAAGAGAGTGAAATTTAGATCACGACCATATCAGCTTTAGAACAATAGGAAGAGGTTCAAAACTTTGATGTTTTGAACATTGAAGAAATTTGCAATAAGGTAAAAGATAGTCCTCTTATACAACAAAATGAAAATCAAGATGAGGACTCATTTTGGGATGATCTGGATGTATTTGTGTCAAGTATGGATGTCAATCATTCACCTTCAGACAAGACAAACCAGGAACACCAGGTTACTGTTAAGGAAATAGTTGTTGAACAAAAACATGAGCATGAAAATCATCCAAATGCAGAGCAAATCCACGAGGACGACGTTGTGGAGGAAATTCAAGGCTTAAAGGTTGATATAGATAAAATTTTGGTTTAGGTATAGAAACAAAATCATAAAACCATGGATTTCTAAGAGGTTTGCGATCAACATCATCAGGTAGATGAACCAATGGCTCTTTCTCTTGTTCCTCATGAATTGAATGCAACTAATCAATTTGGTATGGTGGTTAAGGAGTCAGTTGACAAGATACAAACTAGTAGTGAAAATACAAATATTAACATCTCGAGAGGATGCCCAATTAGGTATATCTCCATAATAAAAGCCAAGCATAAAGAGGTTGCTCAAGAAGAGAAAATTGCAGCCCAAGAGAGACAAGCTTCACTCACATATCCACTTCAAGAAAATTGCATGCATAATCAACTTATTGAGGTAGGAGGCCTTGTTTTCATCTTTGGAGAATGGTTGCATTTGGTGGTAGAGAATCTCTTCATTCTTCATCTCTTCTTAGCTATCTTCAAGTTTGTTAAGCATCCCAAGTTGGGAAGAAAAGGCAGATATTTTAGGGAGCTAGTTAATGGATTTCTCTAATCATGTTAAATGCTTGGTTAGATAGGGTAGGTTATTTTTTTTGTTCAATTTTAGTTTTCAATAAGTGTTGATTGATCATGCTTCAGTTTCAACTAGTTGGCTTGCGGTTAGTAATGTTTTCCTTATCATATCTTGATCAAACAAGCATGCATCCTTCATAGAAGCAAACCTTTTAGCTCACTGCTATAGATAATGCATGGTTCTTTAATGGAGGTGTTATAATAACAACATTTAGTTTCACTTTTCAATAAGTGTTGATTGATCATGCTTTAGTTTCGGTTAGTTGTCTTGTGGTTAGTAATGTTTTTCTTATCATATCTCAATCAAACAAGCATGCATCCTTCATAAAAGCGAACCTTTTAGCTCATTGCTATAGACAATGCATGGTTCTTTAATGGAGGTGTTATAATAACAACATTTAGTTTCAATTTTCAATAGTGTGGTAGGATTAATAAGGGGTAACACTACTATACACCGCCATAATTGAATGAAGAGAATATTCAACAAATAAGATAGGGATTCATCAATCAACTACCTACAATAGTGTTCTTCAAGTTAGCAGTTAGTAGTTTTCAGTTTTATGTTTTCGGTTTGGTGTGTTTCTTTCAATTTTCGTTTGCTGTTGAGTTACAAGATTTCTGAGTGAAAAGATGATAAAAATGGACTCCATTCCCAATGGATAAGCTACATAACTAGTCTATGGTGTTTAGCGAGCAAACACTAGATGTAGAGGTCACCGAATTGTTACCTATTTTTAGCTATAGCTGAAAACAGGTAGAGTTGAATTGCATTCCTCATTGAAAGGTACAAAATTTCTGCTAAAGTATTCATTATATTCTAGAGTCTAATTACTTATGAATTTCTAGTGTGATTATGCAATTTTTTGTAATAGAAGAACTCATGAATTTGCATAAGAAATGTTGCTTTATTCATATTGTAAAAACCAAAGTCCCACACAAGCTGTGGGAGTAACTTAATTTGATTTTCATAATCAAATAATGAATACAAAGTAAAGTTGTGAACTACACACTTCAAGCTAATGTAAACATGAAAAAAGGGAGTGATTCATCATTGCCTGTAATGATGAAGCATTTTATACTTTATGTCTTCAAGTTGTTATGTCCGAGTGTCTCCAAGTTGTTTCAACTCTAAACTCCATGGTTTCCTCCAAGAGTCTTGAAAGGTGATGTTAGAGCAATGACAAATCACATCTTTCCTCATGCCTATATTACCAACAAAAATGTAACCTACATCTAATCAGGCATTCACCAGATGATTAAGTCATCAAAAAAGTAGATGTTCAGGGAGCACAAAGTTCAATGGAAGCTTTCAACTTCAATTATTTTGCTGATTTGTTTGTTTAATGTGCAGAAATAGGTATAATCAGATCATTTCAACCAACATATATTGTTATGAGTGGTGAGAAATGTGGCTCCCACAAGGGTTGAGCCTAGCTCATAAACAATGACATGGGACAATAGTATGAAATAAAGATAATCATCATTCTCCATGTATGAACAATTGATCAAGCAACCATTATTATAATTAAACTCTCATACAAAGAGCATTCATCATAGTGGCTGAAGTGTTTTATTCACCCAATTTGAATGATGACATTTTTGACTATGTTTTAAAAGGAAAAAATCATTTCATTCAAATTATTCTCCATAGTATTGAATTTTTAAGTCATTTAATCTAATGATGTGAGGGGCCCAGGGAGTTTGAAATCTGATCTCAAAGTTGATCTTTTGATGTAGTCCACCTCCACTTAATAGTTTTTGCATGGAGTTAAGGAAATTACAATGTAATTAAATATTAGGGTAATCCTTCACTAATTACCTTAATATTTATCATATAGTGAATATATGCATTAATCTTTAATATTAAATATTAAAATAATCAGTGAATGATTATCTTTAATATTTAATTAAATGATTGCCTTTTCCATGCAAAAGATATAAGCGAAAGCTAATTGAAAGTCAGAGTCATCCAGGAAAAACTAAATTCATGCAGAATATGGAGATTATTGTCACTTCGCTTCAGTTTCACGCGAGTTCAGGAGATATTTTGATTATGCATGACATGAGTTGGAGTTTGCAGCACATGAGATTCAGTTCACTCCAGTTACGAGCCCATTTTTTTAGGCTTTTTTCTTTTGCTAGTGAGAGGAATTTGAGGAAGATATTTTCACTTTCAAATCAATTTCAGTGCCACTTCCATGCATTCAGAGGAATTCTCGAGTTACTTTTCAGTTATACGCATTGTGACACAGAGTTCTAAGTTGTTGAAGCTCAGTTGCAACATTGGTGGGCCCTCTTTTCACACTATTTTCTCTTTTTCTCATGAGAGAGGCTTCAAAGAGATATTTTCACTTTCAGTTCACATGGAGTTTCACCTCTTGGATGCTTTATGCATGCCTTTATTGTATTTAAGGAAAAGACTTTGTCTTTTTTCCTTGGTTTTTGTTTTTTTCCTTTGCCTTCAGCAAAGAAACTTCATGTAACTCAGTTTTCATAGTTTAATAGATTATGCAACAAATTTAATAGGTTAATTAAGTTTGTAATTTGCAGAAAAATTCCTTTCAGTTTCCAGTATTTTCAAGTTTTTCCTTCAAGATTTCAGGCATCATCATTGTGTGGGATTCAATCGAAAGATTATTGTGTTTTATTTTTAAAACCTTTAATATTTCTATCTCTTTTCATAAATATATGTATGCAGTTTAGTTTAAAGCTCACTAGTTATATATTATGCATGTAATTCATTAGTCAGTTAGTTGTGAAAACTAAGTGTTTTCCCTCTAAATTGTATCCAATCAAGGCCTTTATATAAAACATTCAGGTGATTAGGCTATCAAATTAAGTTGTGCAAGGAGGGTACTAAGTAATTATTTGTGAATTAAGTTGTAGTTTAGATTTCTAATTAGGTGCATCACCAAAGTTTTAATTTTAGTTCATGCATTTAGTTCAATCTTTCTTACCCTTTTCTCGAAACAAATCATTCAAGTACCTAATTGATCATCATATAGGAACCAGCCTAGAATCTAGAGGTTTAGTTTCATCACAGGGTACCCACAACCTGAAACTATTCTAACGTTTCATTGAATTGCAGAACTTTAGAAGGTTTTGTAGTATGGGTGCAATCCTGGTGACAACAAGACCATCAAATTCCAAGTCTGCTTTCTTCTTATTCATAACCTTCCAATTCATTGTATTATACTTTTTGTATTATGTGTGCAACTAAAAACCACAAATATCCCTCCTCTCATCGTGAGTATATGCACAGTTTCTACTAGCTTCCATCAATTAAAAAAATACTACATCGAGAAAAATAGAGGTCCCCAGGGATTGAAAAGGCCCAAACAAAAATACAAACACGAAACCCTAATTTTTATTACCTCCTACCATCCATTGAGATTTGAATCGGGGGAATTTGGGGTCCTAAACTAATATCACCCAAAGGAAAACCCTATCTAGGTCCAGGGTTTTATCCCTACAAAACCCTCATCCTCCAAAATAGAGCGTCCTTTGTTAGTTCAATACAAGAGAGGCAAGGGGAAAAATAAAATAATAGTAATAGTAGAAAGAAGAGTTTCGTAAAGCAAGGAGACATGGCGGAAGCTTTGGTACTGCGCTAGTGACGGGAAGGATGGAGTCACTATGCGAGCAAGAGGCTTTATTCTCTCGACGTCAAGGATATCATTCACGCTCTCTGCATATATAGTTTTACTATATATGACATTTTTAAGGAAATATAATATAGTATTCTAATTTATTATAGTATATGATTTTATAATATTTGTTATGGAAATACCAATTAATTTAGAATATTTTCAAAAAACTAAAATATACATTTTTAGAATATACATGATTTTTAATTGATAATATTTATTATGAAAATACATATTAATTTACAATATTTTCACGCTTTAATAATTTTTAGAAGATTTTTAACAAGATTATCTTGAATATCTAATACAAAAATAAAAATAAATACAATATTATATATAGGATGATAATAATGAATACTTTTAAAGCTTACACATAAATAAAATCTTGAATTTAATATTACAATAAAATGACAATTACTAAATTGATATTAAAGAATTCAAGATAATCTTGTTAAAAATTATTAAGATAATCTTATTAAAATCTTGATAAGTTGTTATTTTTAATATTATTTTTTGTTTTAAAGTTGTTTTAAAACTGTATTGCCAATGTTTCATTTTGTACATAAACTTATGTGAACACTACCCTTCAACTATATAATGCACAAATAGCTTAGAGTGCATGTACACTATTTAACAAGCAAATTTATCAAGAGTGTATGTTGTATAAATTGTATGGAGCTTCACTTGGTAATGCAAGCTTTAGTCGTGGTTTACTTTATGCATATTGGATTGATGATTTGCTTGGAACTTGCATATTACTATAGATAAGATTTGGATCTTATTTAATTTTTTTCAAAGTTGCCTCAGTCAATAGTAAATGATTTTAATTACGCAAGTTTTATATGTAGGTGGAGTTAAAAAAGAGATTTAAAACTGAACCAAAGGCAACCATCTTTGAAAAGGGAGAGACAAAAGTCCAGATTGTGATTGGGAGCTTGAACAACAATTGCAGATTGTGCACGTATCTACATTTCTTATTTTACTTGTAATCAATTATTTTTTAATCGTAATACGAAACATAATGGTTTGTTTTTCCTTCTTGATATCGATTTGAGTTTTATGATTTGAGATATTTTATTTTTTAGAAGTTTATTTTTTGTTTTTTGTACCATCTTCTAGCAAAGTGTTACTAGTATAATCTTCGATATAAATGATATCACTGTTGTCTTCATGATTTTTATTTAATTTCTTAACTTCTTATGATTTTTAAAGATATCGATGCTCTCATCCTACAAATCTGAATCATTTTCTTCATTCATACAAGAGTGATTTGCTATATCAAATTCATAACAACTCCTACATTTCTGTAAAACTCTAAATTGACCCTTCAACTTGCTTGGTTTTTGTATCTACATTTGGTTGCCTTGGATGAGCAGTAAAACTGATTCCTATTATCTTTAGAATTTTTATCAAGAAACAAATACCAGGGATCTAAGTACATACCTCCAATTCTATAACAAAACTCTTCAATCTAACTCAAGTTTATCTGCTTATTTAGCCTTAAAAGTTTTGCAGATTAGGTTCATGGAGAACAAATGTGGCTCCAGAATAGAAAAGGTAGCTATAATGTGAACCCCTATATGACCCAACTTAACAGTAAATGACTTCAGTTATTTTTTGTAACATTCATACAAATATAAGGAAAGAAGATAACAAATGCGTGAAGAACATTTTCATCTTTATGCCCTTTTGATTTGTCACAACACAATCCAAAGATGGGATACAATTAGAGAAATAAAATTAAATAAAATAGTTTATACTATGCATTTTTTGGTGGGAAAGAACTTTCAAGAAACTTTTAGACATAAGATTTAAAGGTCTGAAGGCAAATCTTTAGTATTACCCTCCCACATCATTATATATATCTCTATTCAAGCAAATGAATTAATGGTTGGGGTATTTTTTAGAGTTTAGATGTATATGAATTTTGTGGAAATGACATTTTCATTTTTAAAGTTCACTACATTTCTTAAGCATGTAATATATTGATGTTGATTTTATTTTAGTTAAAATGGGTAAAAAAAAGAAAAAGTAGATCTTTAATTAAATAAATATCATTATTATTATATAATTTTTTGGTAATTACTAGACACACACCATACAACCCACTATAAATATGCATACATTGACATTTAAATCATTCTTAATTCTCAGCCATTAAAATACAAAATTGAATCTAACCAGTAACCATTACCTAAATATAAATTGTTTAGCTTTTTTAATGTATTTTATTATTTACAAACTAGCATATATATACTTCAATATTTTTGGATGCAAGTCTATTAGGACAGTTGCAACTACATCAGACAAAATCAAATGCATATGGGCTGAAAATAAGATTATTGAGAGTGTGGGAGAAGGCATCAAAGATCTCAAGGAGGGAGATCGTGTGTTCCCATTATTTACAGGCGAATGTGGAAAGTGCATATACTACAAATCACCAAAGACTAATCTATGTACAAAAAAATTAGAATTGATCCCACTAGGGCGATCATGTTGAGCGATCCTTCAAGAATTAAAAAATATTATTTTTTTGTTTAATGGATTCAATAAGGTTACATAGATATCAACATCCTTATGTATCAAAACATCAAATACTTTCTTTTCCATTCTAGCCCTGCCATGCCCTCCTAAATCTTTTAACATTGCAATGGTCAATTAAATAATTGATAAATCTTCAAGATTATAGTTATCCATTTAATAGTGGATAAATGTTCTTGACTATAATGGTTTGGTAGAATAAGGCAAGATTTTATACCTTTTTCCTTAATATGGCTCCTACTTTTAGTGCTACGGTGGCTCCATGAAAACCTTTTTAATTAATTTTTAATAATAGCTTATGAAATGTGATACAAAAATATCGATTCAAAATTAATTAACAATTATATATAAGTTCTTATTTTTATTTTTGATGAATTCTTATAAAATTATTTGTCAAAATTATTTACTATTTTTTAAAATCATTTTCAACTGAAATCAGTTTTTTTTGTAACTATAGAATTTGGGAAAAATAGACCTCGAAAATGATAACTCTCAGCTTATTTTATATATATTAATATTTTATATATGTATACTAGTGTATATATATATATAACTCAGAAAAGAAAGTTTCTATATCTCAACATATTTACGCCGAAAATCCCATATCACAGCTGTCAGTCGCACCAGAAAAAATTAATGGCAAGAAGTCGTGTTGGCAGGTAGTAAAGAGTCACGTTTGCAGGGTGGTGGAAGAGTGGCATAGGCATGCGAATCGTTTCAAAGCATATCGTTAGAAGTGAAACATCTTTTATGAACAAGAGTGGCATAGGCATTTGAATCGTTCAAAGCATATCGTTGGAAGTGAAACATCTTTTATGAACATGAATCTATATATTTGAGCTTCCGTCTTCTCATATCGTGGAGCACCTTTTGAGATCTCTTATCTTTTTCGTTTTTGTGATGGTGTCTCCAGCCTAAAAGAGAGAGATTGAATGTGAGCTGAGAAAGAGAGGTCGAATAGAATGTATGGCTCACAGTTATAATATTCCTTTGGTTTGGCTTAAAATCCAGGGCAGGCTCACACGCTATAGTGTCGCAGGCCCTGCTGGTGCAGCCCCTCTACAACCACTTCTATGGATTCTTTAAATACTTGAGAAACACCAGCTTCAGCACAGTGCCACACGAGGTGTCAAGCCCCAGACTTTCAGATTTAATTGACAGCCATAATTTCTTTTGCGTAATGGCGTCAAAGTCTCATATGTCTCAAACTGAGTCGACACCTTTTCCCTTGCGCGATCATCACCAGTAAAGGCCTCAAGTGTGTCTGAGGATAATCTCGCAAACACGACCATACAATCTAGTAAAATATCTCCTTTTGCTTTTTGAGTGCTTCGTCATTCTCATAATTTTCCATGGCCGCTTTGAACCAGAGGATTTTCAATTTTTTTTTACTTTACTATATTATTTTTACCCCATTTTTTAATAATTTGGTTTTAAATTGGGGCGCTGTCCTTTACGACATAATAGAAAATCTGAACATGGCAAATACAGACTGCAATACCCAAATCATTGTGATTACAAAGAATGGCCCTTATTCATGGCAAGGAAGGTCATCCCACAACAACAAATAAATTTGAAAGCAAAAACAAATAATAACTATCTCCTTATTCACTAACGTTACAAGCAAGCAATGAATCCCATAGACAGAGCAGCCATAGCCAAAGACATGCTTTTGGATAATACAAACTGAGATCTACAGCCAGACGTCGCAGTCGTAGACCTGTCAAATGACAGAGAAATACAGCGCCGACATCGGGAGAATTTTTGGTTTTTTCCATGTTTTAAAATTTAAATTTAATGAATATGTTTTCAATTTTCAAATGATTGTCAAATCCTTTGATTAATTCCCATAAAATTTGGTGAAAACAAACCTACGAATTTTGCATGAGTGGAATAAAATTTAGCTTCCCAAATTTGGTAAACCTTCTAACTTTGGATAGCATGATGCATACTATCAATTTGTATAATTTGTAACTATTTTTGTGGCAAAAAACTATTTTGTAATTTATTGTGATTGGCATATTCAGGTCCCAAAAAGACAATTTTAGCAATCTATTAGTATAGTTTTCTAGCAACACCATAAACATGCCAATGTTATAAAGCTTTTGGGGTAATGAAATGAAATAAATTATGATAAGATTTCTGGGATAAGAACATTACAAGTCATACCATATAAATCAAGGTGCCTTCCAGATATGAAGGGAAGATAATCTAAATAAACAAAACTATAACAATCCAGATAGCCATCCTATGTGGCCATCTCCAACCACTAAAAGCACTAAAGATAAAGTATGTCATCACACAAATGTTCCGATCTAAGCACTCAAAAAATTGCTGGCAATTGTAATGGACATCCACAAAATCACATTTGATAATAACAAAAAGGCAAAGTCTAAAAAGGTCTTATTAAAGTTCAATAATTATTATTAATTATTATTTGATGTATTTAATATAAAATATAATTATTTTATGTTTAATGATTCTTTAATAAGGTTTATTTTATGTTTTATTCTTTAACATGGGTCAATGAGTTTGACTTGAAACTACACGGTTGAATCCTGATAGCAATATCATAATGTTACAATATACTTAGAATTAGTGAAATCTACAAATAAATTGGAATGGGTTATGAGTTAATTATATTAAAGAATTTATTTTTAATAAATAACATAGATTATTGATAGTATAAGGCTTAAGATGTATTTGATACAAGATGTATGATAGCCCTACATTGGGATCTAGATCTTCTTGATACTATAATGAGTACCTTAGTATTTTCTACAACTTGTGTGTGATATTAATCACTATTAACTTTAGAACAAAAAACAATGCCAAAAGGATTGATACAATCTATTGAATAGATAAATTCATAATTTTGAGCATGACTAATATGTTGTTATAATTGAACTCCGACATGTAGCTAACAAGGTTATGGTGAATTGATTGCTAAAAATCTTACTAGATACATGCCTTTGAATTAATCATAAATTTTAGAAAGAGAGAATATTTGATCAAAATGCTTGGGTGATTAATGATTGAAAGGAAAACTACATAAGAGGGTTAAATAGTGCAATGATAAATTAATATTCTCAATCTAATTCCCATTTAGTTTTGTGTTCATTTTTATGGGAATGTGTCAATGCAATACCATATTAACAAGTGACATACTCTTATGTAGGACTTGTCTCACAACCTAATTCCTATGCATCCTATTTTTCCCCATATACATAAAATTTAATACATTCATTCTTTAACTCAAGACCATCACTCAATCCCTCAATAAGTTTTTTTTAGGTTGTGAAATTAATCTAGATCAACCTTAAGGAATATGGAAATGACACATGAAATTTATCATCAAATTTAAATTCTAACCTTCACTCTCCCTTCTACTAGCCACTATGAGTTAAGGTAACACATATTCCATAAGAGAAGTTGCTATGCCATGAAATTTAAAGGTGAGAATGAGTTGATGAGATGATCTTTATTACTTGATGCATCCCATTGATAATTAAGAATGTCATGAACATGAGAATGTTTATCAGAACTATCAATAACAAAATAATTTGAAATACATGGATCTATTATAGTTGCATTGACTAAACAATAGGGGCTTGGTTTAACTTTGATCCATTAGCATTGAAAGCGTGGAAGGTAAATATATTTGTTTAAATAGGGTGACTTTTTAAATCAAACTGCAAAAGTAAGGAACAATGATCTTTTTCTTAAATTAAATTGCAAAAGAACAATGATTCAATGAAGAATAGATTGCATACATTGTTAGCAAGAGTGCATTAGTTATTTCACATATAAAACTAGATTGGATGTCATATATCACCAAAAATAGAACTATATGAGATTAAAAAACATACTTATGACTAAAAATTCCTTCAAATATAATCCATTAGTAACATGCAATACATACTCAATATTTCGTTGTGGTTCAAACTATAATCCCCTTATTATAATTTGATCGATTGAGAATTACCTCTAATGACCAAGGGAAAAATAAATCCTTTTACAATTTTTTTGAACCATTTAATGCTTATGACTAAAAATTCCCTCAAATACAATCCATTATGTAACATGCAATAAATACTCAATATTTTGTTGTGTTCCAAACTATAATCCCCTAATTATACATAGTCAATATCTTCTCTTTATTTATCACATCACCTTAAACATCTTTAGTACATAACTTAATTACATAATTTCATTATTTTAATATGTTCGAATTACGATTATGCTTAGATTAAGAGTTAGGGTTATAATTAGAGTCAAAATTAAAATTAAGGTTATATTTAGGGCTAGGGGTATATTGAGGGTTAAGGTTATATTTAAAGTTAGGTTTATATTTAGGGTTAGCATTATATTTAGGGATTAAGTTATATTTAGGGTTAGGGTTGTGATTCATTTAGGGTTATTGTTAAGTAAGGGTTATATTTAGGATCAAGGTTAGAGTTCAATTGGGATTATTGTTCACATAGGGTTATGTTTAGGATTCAATTAGGGTTAGGATTGTATGATAAAACTTTGGGTTAGAGTTAGGGTTTAGTTAGGATAAGGTTTAAAGTACAACTAGGGTAAGTGTTCATTTAGGATTAGGGTTAGGGTTGGTATTTAAGTAGGGTTAGGGTCATAGTTATTGTTAGGGTTAGAGTTAGTTTTAATATTGAAATAGGCTTATGATTAGGGTTTTATGATAAAGCATGAGGTTAGAGTTATGGTTAGGAACCTTCTATAATAAAGCTTAGGGTTAGAGTTAGGGTTTTATAATAAATCTTGGGATTACATTTAGGGTTAGGGTTAGGGTTAAATTTGGGTTACGATTTTAAGGTTAGTATTATGTTAGGATTAGGGTTTAATTAGGCTTATAGACTAATAAGGGTTAGGTTATGGTTATGGTTATATTAAAGCTTGGGGTTAGTGTTAGGGTTATGGTAAGGGTTAATATTATAGTTAGATTAGGGTTAGGGTACAATTAGGGTTAAAGATAGAGTTAGGGTTAAGGTTAGAGTTTAATTATGGTTAGGTTTTTTAGGGCTAGAGTTTAACTAGGGTTAGGAATATAATACAATAAAGTTTAGTGTTTAATTACAATTAGGGTTACGGTTCAATTTGGGTTAGGGTTAGGGTAAGGGTTCGATTAGGGCTATAATTTAATTAGGACTACAGTTAGAATATAATTAGGGTTAGTCTTCAATAATGATTAAAGTTACATGTTCATTTTGGGTTAGGGATAAGTAAGATTTAATTTGGGTTTAAGGTTTAGGGTTTAGAGTTAGGGTTTAGGTTTAATTTGGGTTAGGGTTTAGAGTTTAGGGTTAGTGTTCATTTAAGTTACCTTTAACCTTCAATTTACCTTAGGGTTTAATAAGGGTCAAGGTTAGGATTAGGGTTATGGTTATGGTTTAATAATTGTTAGAGTTAGGGTTAGTATTCAATTATGGTTATGATTAAATTAGGGTTATATTTTGATTAGGATTATAGTTATGGTCAAGTATAGGGTTCAATTAGAGTAACTATTAGGGTTAGGGTACAATTTGGGTTAGGCTTACTATTAGGGTTGAATTAGGGTAAGATTAAATTAGGGTGAAGGTTATTGTCCAATTAGTGTTAGTGTTCACTTAAGGTTATGATTGTGGTTAGGGTTTGGGTTAGTGTTCTATAATAAAGCTTGGGGTTAGGGCTACAATTGGATTTCAAATAGAGTAACGATAAAGGTTAAGTTTATGATTCAATTAGGATTCAAATTAGGACTAGCATCCAATTAGGGTTTAATTATTAAGATGAAATAAATAGATCAAAGATAAAAATAGATTAATTAAAAGATCAAATAAATAAATCAAATAAATTTAATAAAAAGATAAATCAATCAAAAAAGAAAATTTGAGATTTGGTCACAAAAAATTGATTAAAATATCAAATAAAGAAATCAAAAATATAAATATAAATCAAAAGATCAAAGATATTTAATCACAAAGAGAAATCAAAGATAAATGACAAATATTTGAGAATCTTTACCATAGATAAATTAAAAAATTAAATAAATAGATCAAAGATAAAAGATAAATAAAAAATGATCACAAAGATTCAAATAAATTATAAAAGATCAAATAAATAAATAAAAAATAAAAATAAATTAAAAGATTAGAAACTTTGAATCAAATGCAATTGCAAGATGTTACGACCCAAGACTATCAGCGACGCTCTTACTATTAGGGTTGAATTAGGGTTAAGATTAAATTAGTGTGAAGGTTATTGATCAATTAGTGCTAGTGTTCACTTAAGGTTATGATTGTGGTTAGGGTTTAGGTTAGTGTTATATAATAAAGCTTGGGGTTAGGGTTATAGTTGGAATTCAAATAGAGTTACGATAAAGGTTAAGTTTATGATTGAATTAGAACTAGCATCCAATTAGAGTTTAATTATTAAGATGAAATAAATAGATCAAAGATAAAAATTAATTAATTAAAAGATCAAATAAATAAATCAAAGAAATTTAATAAAAAGAGAAATCAAAGATAAATCAATCAAAAAAGAAAATTAGAGATTTGGTCACAAAAATTTGATTAAAATATCAAATAAAGAAATTAAGGATAAAAATATAAATTAAAAGTTCAATTAGGATTATAGTGTCAAGTATAAGGTTCAATTAGAGTAACTATTATGGTTAGGGTTCTAGGGTACAATTTGGGTTAGGCTTACTGTTAGGGTTGAATTAGGGTTAAGATTAAATTAGGGTGAAGGTTATTGTTCAATTAGGGTTAGTGTTCACTTAAGCTTATATTGTGGTTAGGGTTTGGGTTAGTGTTCAATAATAAAGCTTGGGGTTAGGGTTACAATTGGAGTTCAAATAGAGTTACGATAGAGGCTAAGTTTATGATTCAATTAGGGTTCGGATTAGGACTAGCATGCAATTAGGGTTTAATTATTAAAGTTGAATTATTAGGGTTTGGGTGCAATTAGGGTTTATTTAAGGTTGAATTAGGGTTAGAAATACAATTCAATTAGGGTTATAATTATATATTAATTCATGTTATGTGTTGTGTCATGGCTGCTACTAGCTTATCTATCTTAATATATTAATCTATATATTATAGACCGAGAGGTATCATTTTCGAGGCATATTTTTTTATTAATATATTTTTTTGGTTTTTTGGTTTTTTGAATTTAAAAAATACGCCTCAAAAATGATACCTCTCAGCATATAATATATATATTAATTTATTAAGATAGATAAGCTAGTTTTTATATATTACTAAATTAATATATATATGCTAGTTATGTTGAAAACCATAACCTTAATTTTATTCAAGTTCACTTATAAACATTATATCGTGATCATACACATAAAAAACAAATAAAAACACAATTAACATATATTTAAAAAATAATTATAAAATAAATTAAAATTTATGTATCCATATATATATTATAAAAAATAAAATAACTTTAATATCTAATTTTTTAATAAATATCTCTTTAAAATATCTTGTACTAATAATAATATTAAAAAAAAAACTATCGTCATTTATTTTCCCTAAATTTAAAATAATTTCTTCCTATTCGTCTACAGGAAGACCAAACGAATGTAAGTGAAATTTCCTTTTCCAACACTAACGGTACGATTACTGTCCTCTTAAAAGCGGAAGTTCAAATGATTTTGCCGTTATTGTCCTCTGAAGACAGGAGTTCTGGTCCCGGGATTAATTGAAGAAGCATCCTGAAACATTTTCACAATGCGTATATGTCGTTTCAGCGGCAGCCGCAGAGCCTGCAAAAAGGTCAATTAAAATAATATCAATTAGTTTTTCTTTTCTCTTTTTCTCTGTAAATTTTGAATCATTTTCGTCAATAATAAACCATATTAGGGCTACATTGGTTTACAAATATTGTACACAGTTAATGCATTACGAAATATATACGTAATGTGTACATGTCATTTCGAAGATTCACACTCTTTATCGTTTTCTTTAATAATAGACAATATTAGGACAACATTTTTTAACAAATGTTGTTCACGTTTCTTTTATATTGATCTTTGCAAGTTCATGCACAGATTCAATGTTTATTGGAGGCATTTTAACTTGCTATTTATTATTAATAAAAGAAGCTTATATTGCCAATCGACATTTAAATTAACTTTGACCTTTGGATCTTAAATTGTTTAAAAACCCTGAAATTTTCGTCATTTTGATCTGGGTTTTAATATGGTAAGGAACGAGGTTAAATTAGGTTATCTCTACATGTAGAATCACCTGGTAAAATTTTTGAAGCATTCTCTTAGGGAATGTTTTACTATATTTTTTATTTTGCTGCCTTAATTTTTTAAAATTCCTCAAGAAGTTCTATTTTCTTAATTTCTGATTTGTTATCTATGTAATTACTAATTATGTTAAAGTTGACATAATTACGCCGAAGGCGTGTCCTATATGAGCTTTCAAAGCTCATTTTCTCCTTCAACAGTCTAAAAGTGCAGAGAGGGGCATGGTTGACAGATCGTTTAATGGCAACTGTTGATTGCTTCTCGCCGTTTTTTTTACCGTCGTCGTCTTCCCATGTTTGATTGTCGTTCATTATTTCCACCCACATTTTATTTTGCCCACCGTTTACATTCAATGCAAAAGCTTCTCATCATATTTTCATTTGTCAGAGCCTTCGTAAGAGGTACGAATCCTCGCCGTAGTAATAAATAAAATGTTTTTAACCGGATGGGGAAACATCTTTTAAGTGGATGCTTCGACTATTTGATTTTGGGGCTTATAAATTTATTTGTCCTTTTATTCTTTAATATTTTTAATTTATCTCCTCTCCCTTTGGTTAGGTCGAATGTCTACCTTGCGTTGATCAAGTCTTTGAGCTGCATCCAAGATAAGCTCCACGCGCACATCGACGAACACGGTAACGAGGTACTCTACTTCAAAAACAATTCCCAGCAATACGTTTCTCACATTAACCATGGTAGGAAATCGTCATGTCGTTTCACAGCGACACGGATTTGAAGCACTTAGGGCTTAAGGAAACCATCGAGCGCATAAAGCAGGTGTGGACTGTGGGTGCCAAGTTCTATGGCATCCAGAGTCATTTATTAGGGTTTGCATTGCATCCTGCGTCATGTGCTGCACCAATGTGGCATCATTTATATTTTGTTTCCAATTTCATATTATATTTATTTATAATGTAATTTTTAATACCAATAATAATATTTTAAAATCAATTTTAATGAAAATTTGTTTATTTATATAATAAAATTAATAATTGGAAGAAACAAATATTAAATCATTTTTATTAAAGTAATTTTTTATACATAATAATATATTAAAATCAATTTTAAAAACAATTTTTTAATTTATATAGAATAATTTTTTATTTTTTTTGAAAGAGGGGTAAAAATTTAATTCAATCAAAGCCAGAGGACAAAGCAACGGCCAGAGGCCCACCAATAAAAGACCACCACCAGACCAACCAACAACCACACTACCTATTCATGTCCTCCACTAATAACCCCTCCAGGGTCCCAAGATAATTATAAGGAAGCTCATCCTTTCCACTAATATCCCAACCATCCACATTCTCGGAGGCCCACTTCGCCAAACAATTGGCCACTTTGTTCCACTCTCTAGGGATATGACAAAAGGAGACAGAATCCAAGGTGCTGCAAAGACTCAAAATCTGTCTGCCCACAGAAGCCAATTGCCAACTAACATCATCCAACCTTTGGTTGTTCAACAAATCCACCACAATCTGAGAATCCGACTCATAGATGATCCTTCTCCAACCTAAAGAGCATCCACGCTCAACAGCAATCTTAATAGCAAGGGCCTCCATTAGATTATTAGAATGCTGCCCCTTGTAACTAGAGAAGACAAAAGCCACACCACCATCATTACCTCAACCAATACCCCCCACACCAGCATGACCAGGGCTCCCACGAGAAGAACCATCAGTATTAATCTTTAGGACCCCCACCGGGGGAGGCATCCACCTCCCATCACGACAAACCCGTTGCCGAACCAGACGGGGTCTTCTGCCAGCAAAGCATCCCTTGCTACTATCCCCCAAGCTCAAATTCTGCACAATATCAAGATCACCTAGATCAAGATTTTCAAGCATGTCACACTTAGCCGAAATAGTCTCCTGAAGCCTACTAAGAATCTTCTTCCACAATTGAAGATTTCCCAAATTGGAACCACAAAAAACTCTACGGTTCCTCTCCAACCAAAGGTTCCAAAGAATGAGAATAGGCCCAATAGCCCAGGCCACCTGTAGGAAAGGAGTCTTCGCTGGAGGTCTGCCCAAATTTTCCCAAAAGTCAATCAAGGAGGTAGCATGAATACAACCATGATGCCAAGCCTCTCACCATCTGTGCCATAACTCCCTAGAGTAAGGGCAAAGAAAGAGCAAGTGGGAGGTACACTCCTCACTGTGAGAACAAAGAAGGCAACTAGAGGGTCCCTGAAAGCCACGCTTGCGAAGATTTTCCCAAGTGAGGCACTTCCTCTGAGCAACCAACCATAAGAAAAAATTGCATTTGGGCCAAGAGAAGTTGTCCCAAACCTTCTTCCACCAGTGCACCTCAGCAGGACCATGTAAGTTCCTGTCAAGCATAGCATAGCCTTGGGCAACCGTAAATTTACCTTTTGGACTAGGATTCCAAGCCAGAACATCCCTCCCATGAAGGGAGCTGCAAAGCCTAGTCTCCAAAACTCTAGAGAGAACAGCACGATCCTCATCAGAACCACCCAAGGGCCACTCCTGTGGGTCCTTCCAGCAAGCCACCATTGCCTGCCCAATACGCTTGACAGTTTTAAAATGCTCCACCTTAATCCAACCGGCCTTAGAAAAAATATGGCAAAGAGGCTGAAGTTGAGGAAAACTAGAAAGAATGGGAGGGTGACCATCCCAAGAGTCTTGCCAAAACAAAGCATCAGAGCCTCCATAACAGATCCAGAAGAGACCCTCCTTAATCAGCTGAGCACCCTTCTTAAGGGTATCCCAAATACAAGAACCTTTACCCAACAAAGGAAGACGAGGCACATCGAGGCAATCAGCACCAGGAAGATACTTGTGGGTCAGAATCTTAGCCCAATCTTGATCTTGATTGTTGCACCACCTCCAGTACAACTTGGCAGCCAAAGCCTTGACAGCAAGAGCCATAGACCTAAGACCGAGGCCCCCAGCATGCTTCGGCCTGCAAACAGATTCCCACTTGACTAAGCTCCACTTTGAGGAAAGAAGGTTGCCAGACCAAAGAAATTGCCGAGACAAAGCATCAAATTCCCGCACAAAGGTGGATGGGGGAACTTGCACACAACACCTATAAATGGGGAGAGACTGCACCACAGTCTTAAGAAGAATCACTCTCCCAGCAAAAGAGAGCCATCTGTAAGTCCAATGACTAACCTTACTCCGAAATTTATCCAAAACCCCCTGCCAATACTCTCTCCGCTGGGCTCCCAAAGCCAAAGGGATCCCAAGGTACATCAAAGGAAGAGAACCGATCTAAAACCTAAGGATCCTAGCAATCCTGCTCTGAATAAGTTGAGGAGTATTAAAAAAGTAAATGGAAGATTTATCATCGTTAATACACTGGCCAGAAGCCTTCAGATAGATGTCCAAAGCACGCCTGAAGTATATAGAATAATTTAGATATTGAATAAATATTATATTATTCTATAATAAAAAAATAATAATAATAATATTAAAACTATTTTCTAAATGATCTATCAATTAATCTTATTTACTACACAAATGTATGTCAAAACAAAAAACCAATTTTTTCCAAATTGACCTTTCACACCTCTTCGGCATACCCATTGCACAAGGTGCAATAGCTAGTTTATCGTGCAGTGCAGGAGAGGAGATGCAAGACGATCAGAATGATCTGATCCATTCATCAGTGAAATGAAAATTTAATGCCGCCACTGTCCTTAAAATGATAATTCATATGTACACCCATACACAGCCCGTCGGATATGATATGAAAAGATTTATTGTTGAACAACTTAAAGAGAGAAGTTGACAGAAGATGTGGATCATATCTCCAGAGCAGTGCTCTCTTCCTTCTGCCTGAAGAGTTTATTCATTTTTGTATGTGCTCTGTTTCTGCACGTAGAGCAGCAAAAAAAACATGGTACCTTACTAGGGTTTAATTATGGGGCTTTCTTCGCAGGATTCCTCCAAGCGTGTTGTGTCCAGTGAGGGCTGAGGAAGATAAAACCTGCATTTGGCGTCTTTATCTCCTGAAAAAACAGGGCGCCTCCAAAAGTCAAAGACTACGGTTGGAGGGTTGCTGATAATTTCGCGAAATAGCGGGGAATAATCTTAACAAAGATATGGCTTAAGAACAAATCAACCTTAAGGCTGCTCAGGTATGTTTTCCTCTTTTCTACATTATTGTTTGTCTCTTTTCTACATAATTTTTACATTGATAAGAAAACCTACACAAGGAGACTAGCATGATTTCACCATTTGAAGGGAAGCCCTGTGATATCAGGCTTATCCACCTCTGGCCTTAGCTTGTATCCCCTTCAGTCTTATTAAGCCCGGACTAGAATTTGAGCTCTGTGTTTCACCAGAATTAAATACAAATAAAACTATGGTTCAGGGCACAACATGAGTTTTATGTGATGAAGAAATCCCCTCAATACATAGTTAAAATTGTAGTTGAATATTAGTTATATAACTGTAATGGCAAGCTTTGGACATATCCTCATAGACATGTCTAGGTCATATATGGAGTAAGGCAGCGAAATATTAGAAAAATCACTTGGAACTTCATTTCTCTCTGTTGTTTGTTCTAGATAGAATTAAATATTAATTCCCATTCTTTAGAATCAATTTGTTTGATGCAGTATATTTTTATTACCCTGTAGACAAGGTTCAAGCCTGTGGGAATACTGTATAATTCCCCTTAAAGTCAAACTTTAGTTCCCTACCTTTCCTTAGATGATTTCCTTGATGTGGGAAGTCGGGCAGCATAATAGGAAAAGAGCAGGATTTTAGAGATGCAAAATTACTCTTTCATTTTTAATCCACTGAATCATTATGTTGCAAGACTTATTACAAAGCAGCAACATTACAGGAAGATTTTTTTGTTGCAAAACTTCAACTCCTCGTGGTGTTTATGGTCTTGTTCACTGTAGTATATGTTTTACTGCCCTGTAAATAAGGCTTGAGCATCCTGGGATAGTCTATTATTTAATTTATTTCTATTAGGTCAATCAAACTCTAATGTTTTTCCTTATGTAAACCATCAAAAAAGCTAGATTAATTTGAATCTGGCTTGAAACCTCATGCATATTACTTTGAAATTCGTTTGAAAACTCATGCAAAGTTGATTTGGAAGTAGTGTGAACTATCTTTGAACAACAAGTATTCTAATTTAGTACTAGAGATTTGGCTTTGCTGAAATTGGTTTGAAAGCAATTTTTGTAAACAATAAGCTTAATACTTAAAATTTAGATTGGCTGTAATTTTTGTTGGACTTTGGGGAGCCTTTGTTCTCTATGTTTTGTTTAATAATTTTCTTTCTGTTTTCAAACTGTATTCTGCTGCATGTTTTGAAAATTAGAGTCTGAAGATAATCAACGCTTGAATTAACTTTGCACGACTTCCCAATCAAATTATCAAAAGTTATATTATAACAGATGGGACAAGTATTTGATTTCTCTCTTGACTTTCCTTCACATCTCTTAGAAATTGTTGTCAAACAACTAAATAAGTGTAATGTCTCCTTTTTGGGTATAACTGAAAGTTTGCTTTCTAGTCTTCTAATTTAAGGTATTCAGTGGATTTGAAACCGATAATTCTAACACTAAGTCTCAATTCTATCAAGAGCCACTTCCAAAAGCTGATAATGGCTGGATTAATAAGTCAGTTATATGTATATCTGTATATACCTGTATATGATGTTTTAAATGGTCTGCTGTTAAATGTATATAATTCTCATAACTTACTCTTTTTTAATTAATTCTATTATATATATCTGTACACAACTCTCTAACCTCTATTCCATTCGTAAATCTGTAAACTGCTTCCGAAACCTCTATCCCTATAAATATTTCAATATCTTTCTGTATATTGCCTTTTCTTTGTTCTATCTATATCCTTCGAATAACTGAGTTAAATACACTCCTGGACGGCGCTGTGGAATATCATCCATTTGTCTTCAGTGGCCAGATAACTTCAAAATGCACTGATCATATTCCTTGGTTGGTTCATTGCCATCTCCAATACTTTCACCATTCAAATGTTGGCATGGCTTCCATTTAGCAGAGATACTCGCTGTTCATAATAATACATGGTCCGACTCATGATTACTCGTTTTGGTACCATATAATCGTGCTTCCTCAAATGATTATATCATTGTTTTCTTCAGCATTCTACGAAACCCAATAACCACATTAAAGTGCCCAGAAAAACACGCAGCTATGATCTGGAACTTGAACATTGGCAAGCACGATGATGATAGCAGGTTGGGTAAGAACCGCTCCACTTGCAGATGGTTCCGACCAGCTTTAACACTTCACGTCTCTAGAAGCAGCGCTCTATATACTCAGATTATGACCAGCAGATGAGAGACCTTTCTGTTGATGCTCAGCCACCATGTATACCGTCCAACTCAGGGTAACTGCCCAGGAATTGCAGCAGACTTAATACCTTGGGGTTTCCTTCAAGAGGGGTGCAAAATGTGCTTCACAGAGGTCAGCGAATGCACTCTAACAAGCTCACATCTCCCTCACAAATGGAATATCCCCTTCTAAGATCACCTTATACTTTTCCCAGAGTATTATTGCAGACTGAGTTTCTTTGTCATGCTAATCGTTATCCTCCCGTATCCTCTCTTTTAATATTTATACACTTAAATCTATCTCTCCCTCTATCTTAATCGCTGCCGACATGGGTCGTGGCTTTTTAAGGTAATCGCTGTGTTGTTATGTTTATGTTTGTATGAGTTATATATTGTATATTTAGTTATTATTATATTATAATAATAATATCAGATTTTATATTTGTATTTATAATTTTATTTATTGTGGATCATAATCATAATAATATCTAAATTGCTAGCATTTATATTCTAATATTTGTAATGTGATAGCCATAATTATAATGGTCATAATCATAATCAGATAATTATAATACTATTTTATGTTTGTGTTTTATATATTTTTAATATCTACTATATCTTAATGATTATAATATTTAAGTTGTTAATATTTACATTTTAATATTATAATTATAATTATAATGGTATTGGATGGTTAATATTTTTAAATATGTATTTTGTTATCTTGGTGTCAATTTCGGAGACATGACAGTTCTCCCCTCCCAAATTTGCTTGTCCTCAAGCAACTTAAAATTTGGGATGATCGAACATCTTAGTCTCCCAATTGGGAATGCCTCAAATTAATATCCTTAATTTAATAAACAAGGGGTTAGGAGACACCCCCCTGCTTGATTTAGGTTCAGATTGAATGCTTGCACACAAATTAGGTCCGTCACTCCCTTTGCATTGCTCTTGTAAGGTCCTTTGGACTATATTGGTGCCTTGGTTTCTGTACATTTCCTTAATCACGACAAAGTCCTTCCTCTTTAGTTCCTCTCAATCGTGGTGTGCTTCCTTGCATTCTTCCTTCCATGAAAGTGCTCCTTTCCTTTTTGCTTGGGTGGTGTCCCATTATTGATAGCCTTCGAAGTTTAGATATATAATCTTCAATGGATCCTTCTTGTTTTAACTTTCTTCCTATTACCTGATTTTTAGCTTTCAACTGAAATCAGGTTTAGTGTTTATTCTTTGTGTTGTTTGTTTAAACATTTAAAAGATAAACCATAGTCTGCTATGTTCAATATGCATGAAAAAAGGATTGTCAAATGAAACAGATTACATTTTCATTCCAATGTTGCAATTATAGTAAATGAGAAAAGAAAATCATGTGTACAAATGTAATCTTTTATTGATAATCATGAAGTGTACATATCCCTCACAAGCCAAGGGACTAACTTTACTTAATGAAAATAAAGAAACAATCTATACATGAATAAGTAAACAAATAGAATGTGCATATAGGGGTGGAGACCAGCCATTGCCTAAGAATGATTGGTTTTGAAGTTGTCCTCTTGCCCGGCTGCTTCCCCCAAGCTGCTTGTGTCTTTCGCAGCTCCGTAATGCTCCTAGCTCTTGCATCTGGAAAAACAATAATATTAGAGAAATGCTCTAAGCAATGAAAGATCTCAAACCTTACATACACACCTACCTATGCATGTATAAACTGATCCATAAGTGCATTAAATAAGCATGCAAACCTTGTATGTCCTAGAAAACAGTGAAGTCATCAAACACATCCAAACTATGCATCTATTTTTCTAACTTATTTGCTTCATGTGCAGATTTATTACAAGTCTTGTTATTGTTTTGATTCAATCCAAGGCATCATGTGGGGTAAATGTGGCTCCCACGAGGGTAGAGCTTAGCATGCTTTGAAAGAAATAGGAAATTGAGCAACTTGATCAAAGATATACCTATTATTAATGCATTAAATCAATAGGGAATCACACTAGTTGATCAACTTTCATTAGCAGATTTAAAAGATGCATCAAGTTCAATTATGCATCTCTTAAATAATGGGGGAGCAATCCAAAGTATTGTTAGGCCCCTCTCACCTTAACCCTATTGAACAGCCACACATCACATAGGATGGTGAGCTTTCAGGTCACCAACATAGGTGACATGTGTCTGACCACTAGGATCAAAGTGAGGAGACAGTGTTATGTATTGTGCATGATCAAAAGGTCTAAAATGTTGTGGAAACCAGATAGCAAACATGTGGAACAACAAACATTGTTGTGGAAGCCATGGAGGTTGGGGCAGTCTTAAAGAGAAATGCATGCTACATCTCATGTTACAGGACATCAACAATGATATATGATATGGGGCAACAAAGGTTCTAAGGTCTGAATGCAATACCCCTACAGTGCATACTTTGTGTCAAAACAATCAAATACACAATGCCTCATGATGATGTACCAGTGACAATGATCTAAATGCATGAAGAGCATGAACATTAGACTACAACAATAAATAGAGATAGAGGTTGTCCTCTTGCCTTCCTACTGCCCCCAAGCTGCTTGTGTCCTTCCCAGCTTCGTAATGCTCCTAGCTCCTGCATCTGGAAAATCAATGATATTAGAGCAATGCTCTAAGCAATGAAAGATCTCAAACCTTACATACACACCTACCTATGCATGTATAAACTGATCCATAAGTGCATTAAATAAGCATGCAAACCTTGGATGTCCTAGAAAATAGTGAAGCCATCAAACACATCCAAAATATGCTTCTATTTTTCTAACTTGTTTGCTTCATGTGCAGATTTATGACAAGTCTTGTTACTGTTTTGATTCAATCCAATGCAGTATGTGGGGTAAATGTGGCTCTCACAAGGGTAGAGCTCAGCATGCTTTGAAAAAATAGGAAATTGAGCAACTTGATCAAAGATATACCTGTTATTAATGCATTAAATCAATATCGAATCACACCAGTTGATCAACTTTCATTATCAGATTCAAAGATGCATCTAGTTCAATTATGCATCTCTTAAATAATGAGGTAGCAATCCAAAGTATTGTCAGGCCCCTCTCACCTTAACCTTGTTGGACAGCCACACATCACATAGGATGGTGAGCTTTCAAGTCACCAACATAGGTGACATGTGTTTGACCACTAGGATCAAAGTGAGGAGACAGTATTATGTATTGTGCATGATCAAAAGGGCTAAAATGTTGTGGATACCAGATAGCAAACATGTGGAACAACAAACATTGTTGTGGAAGCCATGGAGGTTGGGGAAGTCCTAAAGAGAAATGCATGCTACATCTCATGCTACAATGATATATGATATGGGGCAGCAAAGGTTCTAAGGTCTGAATGCAATACCCCTACAGTGCATACCTTGTGTCAAAACAATCAAATACACAATGCCTCATGATGATGTACCAGTCACAATGATCTAAATGCATGAAGAGCATGACATTAGGGTACAACAATAAACAGAAATAGAGGTCCACAAAATGGGGCAAGCAGTGATCCATGAACATCCTTTGATAGTGCATGCATGAAAAAAAAAACACAGTGATGCAAGTGAGTATCTGAAATGACATTGCCAATCATCATTGCTTTTGACACAAGGCAATCAAGTAAGAAGGAAGCTATGGACAGAGCCAAAGCTCATCTCATCTGGTCATTCCCAATGTTTCTTTTGTCTCCATCTGATCTCAATACAGAGCCACAAGATCATTTTTCCAGATAAGAGTATCAATCTAGAGGCTGTTATAAGTATTCATCCTAATCATGTCACCAAGCTTTGAATCAGTTATAGTCATCGTCAACCAACTGACAAGTCATCAAGGGGCAGTGATGAGGTTTAGTTATACGCTGCAAGTTATATCTCAAAAGGTATGTTCTTTCGTTTTATTACTTTAGATGCAACATTTATGAATGCCAGTACCAACATCATTGAACAATGAAAGAGCAACAATGTATTTGGCAATACTCACTATTCATCTACAAATGAGGTAGACTATGAATAAAGGCAACGATATACAGGCTTGTTAAGAGTTGAAGAGGTAAACATGCATCATGATCACCGTAAGAAAGCAGTCAAAAGTACTGTGTTTAGCACATAAAGATGCTATCATCATGGTCATCACTGACAAGAGCATTGAGAATGTTGAGGACAGTTACCTTGCTAATTTAAAAGGATAGTATATGAGCTTTCAGTTCTTTCCTTATTTGAGTGCTTCATAGCTAAAGGCTAGTAAGGATCCAAGGGAGGATATGACAGTCCTCTATGGTGTTGGAAAGTGGAGGAGTACATGCAAAGAAACCATGCAATGATAAGGACATCTCATGCTTTCTTTAGGCAAATGATAAGCAAGCAAGAGGCATGATGCAGGATAATGAATGGCCAAAATCAGAAGAGAGCACATGATTATCAATGAATTGTACAGTGGAAAACATCAAGCCACCAAGCATTGTACTATCAAATGATTTACAAATGGAAGAAACTTCAAAGGATATTGAGCTCTACAGAGAGAGATTTCAACACACAAGGCTAATGAGTGTATAGAGACTACTTAATTCTATTGTACACAATACTAATTTACAGAGTGCCCTTACCTGCAGTGTTTAGCTTCATGGAGGAGAGAAATTAAAGGGTGGAACATCATTTTTAGAATGCATGGGTGGATTGGGCTGCCTAGGATGTAGCATGTAGTGGGATTTTTTAATCCATTGGGGGCTAGTAAGAAGACAATGTCATCATCTTATGACATGATGAAATGTTAATCTTTGAGCTTTTGAGGCACAAAACACAGTCCAATCAAAGTATGGATTAGCATTTTTAGGATAGTCTAATCACATGAATTGAAGGCAGATATCACACTGTCAATGGATGGGTGTGTGGATAGTGAATCCTTGAGGCCTTCTAGCAAATCAAATGCTAAAGAGGACATTGAGAGACCTGGAAAATTTAGAAATCTTGACAGGATACCTTCACTTTTTGAAAGATTGCTTTCGGCTTTAATTATTGAAGAATACTCTGTCGAAGCAAATAGAATTTTCTGTGATGGACCACAAGGTGACTGTGTTCATCGCACAAGTGAGGATTCTCCTTGCAGTAATTGTACTCAAATTGAAAGTGAGAATGAAAATATAGGGAAACTAGAATTTGAGATAGAGCCAGACATGGAGATAAAAAATTGGAGGCATCACATGTTGGATTATTGTAATTATGACAGTCATTTCACTAATGAGCTTCAAAATCATATGGCAGAAAATAGTTGCAGTGATGATTTCAAGCAAGATGATATTGTAGTGCACGCAGAGATTTTAGGTTTTAATGCAGAGTTAGGAGGCTTGGATGAACGATATACTCATAGAGTGCAAAAGAATCAAAATGATTTTCAATCCAATTGTCAAACTTTTGGATTAATTTCAGGCATTGCTAGATATGACATCCAATCCCAAGATATGGACTTGGACCAGCGAATTTTATTGGAACTCCAAAGCATTGGACTATTTCTAGAATCAGTGCCAGACCTAGCACAAAGGGAAGCATTGAGGTTCCAATTGGCAATGACTTTGATGATGGATCTCCCCAGTTTGCACGTACCATACATATCTCTATACCTAGGGCGAGTAAAGATTTCAAGCAAGAAAAAACTAGAAGTGACAAATTATAGAAAACCAACATGCAGCTTTGCCTGGAGCTATAGTGACAAACAGATCCCTTCTGAACCCAC
This sequence comes from Sequoia sempervirens, assembly GCA_007258455.2. Lineage (NCBI taxonomy): Eukaryota > Viridiplantae > Streptophyta > Pinopsida > Cupressales > Cupressaceae > Sequoia > Sequoia sempervirens. The sequence continues at coordinate 46,110 of VDFB02119582.1, read as the reverse complement.
AAATGATTGCGCAATCATAGATCTCAAATAAATTCTCAGTAAACAACCCACATGCATCAGAGAGCGCAGTGAATCATCAAAAAACCTAAAGGGGTTGCTGCAAAAGCTGAGAAGCGATAGTAGAAATATTCCATAATGCCATGGTTTTAAATTATGGAGAAGAACAACAATTCATGGTATAAAAAACTCTTCTGTAGACTACAAATATCCTGAAGCCCCATAACCAGAGAACAAAAGTATATAAAAAAAGAAACATTTCATCTCCTACAGCCGCAGCCAAAGGAGTAATTTTCTTCATGAAACAACAAAAGATTTGGGGTTTTCTCCATTTAAATGCAAAATGCAGAAGGAAAAGTAAGTTTTTGCTCTATCTATCAAGAGTAGAGGCTCGAACTGAGTCATTTTTGCTCATAAATCTGAAAGAATGGAGTCGATTTGGCTTACCTGGAGCTTTTGTTCACATTTTGCTGCTATTCAAAGCTTTATCTCTAAACAGAAGGGCTCCATTTAATGCTTCTCATGGTGGCTAAAGTAGGTATAATCAACCACAGAAGAACAAAAATGAATCTCAAAAATAGTCAGAAATATTCCATAGGCCGCTACCTTTACACATCAAATGGCTTTCAAATGGTGGCGAAAATTATAGATTCTTGCTCAAAAAGTCAAGTACTTGCTGTTTCCAATGTGGAAACCTCAATTTTCGTCCAAAAATTGGCCAAGAAAACACCATTTTCTGTGCAATCAAAGAAACCTTCACGGCAGCAAAATGTGAACATTTTGGAGGAGCTCAAAGCAAAATGAAATGCTTTTGCATTTTTCCCAATCTTTTGTGTTAGGGTTTGAAACCCCATGATGGCCAACAAGGTATTTTTGCCTTATATTTTGAAAAATGAAACACATTTTAATGTGTTGTGTGGTCGATGGTGAGTCTCATAACTTAGGCATTTTTGCCTTATGCTTCATTTTGAAAACCACACATTCCTTTGATTCCTTCATTGATTTTTGAATATGCTAAGTCTTTCAAAGACTTAAATTTTTTTGCCTTGATCACTCACATAGGCTGAACCATTGGCCCTTTTTGCATACATTTGGAAATTTAAGATGTTGACCAAGTGAAATTGGTAAAATCACTTTGTCAATATAGCCTTAAAATGCAGGGTGTGAGTTTGGCTCAAATGCTTTCAAACATTTGGAGTGATGGTATTGATGTATTTCAAGGAAGGTGATTAAAGAATGATTATTATTTTTTGCATTTATTATAAAAAATGTAAAACATTTAACTTAGTGATAATTTATAAATCACTTGAGTTTAACTGTTACTTTTAATGCAAAATATAAAAACATGTGTTGAAGTCATGAAGTGCGGTTGAAGAAATGCTTGCACACCAAAAGTGTGACTCAACCAATTTGGAGGCATGTGACAGATTTGGCGATGACTTGTCAACATGGAGAAAGTGTGGAAGGCTTGTTTTGACTGTTTTGGAGGTTGTTTTGTAACACCTTTAGTGTGACCTTGGACTTAGCTTTACATTTCTGCATTTGGAGGGCTTTTGGAGTGATTTTGAAAGCTTCCATTTTGGCTTTTATGCTTCATCCGACCTAGGGTTTCTAGAAGGACTTTTGTGGGTTGTTGGTTTCAATTTTGCTTAAGTATCTTCAGATTTAAGTTTTGAGTGAGTTCTTTCTCTCCAATGGTAGGATAGTGTTGTGCATGTTTTGCACACACCCCGCCATAGGCAGGGACCCCCTTTTTTCGCTCCTGACAGGCTGCTTTGCTCCCGTCTTGTTTTGCGTGCCCCATTTTCCAAGCCCAAATCGGTCATGTGCCTTCAAACGATCAAATTCTCCTACCCAAATTCACCTACTTGGGGTATTCAAGTCCAGGGAGAAATAAAGTACCCCATCCCTTTTATGCCTTTTGTCTTGTTCCTGCTAACTTGGTCCTTGATCACTTGATTCGCTTTTTTCCCCATTTTTGACTTTGGAGATAACTTTTTGGTGGATTTGGGATGCGTTTGTGGTGTCTAAGTGAACTGCCAAAGTTTCATCAATGTTTCGCTAAGTTTCGGTAGTTTCAGAACTTTCCCTCCGGAACTCCCTTCCTCTTTGGCTGTTTTGGAAACATCCGTGGACCCCCGCCGGTCCGGTTTCCACATTTTTGACTTTGGAGCCAACTTTTTGTTGGATTTGAGATGTGTTTGAGATGTCTAAGTGAACTGCCAAAGTTTCGTTAACGTTCCGTTAACTTTCGGGGGTTTTGGAACTTCGTCCCCCTTTGGCTGTTTTGGAACATCCGTGGAGCCCCGACGACCCGACCTCCGGGACCCGGCCCCTCTGTGGCCATTTCCGGGACTCCGTCCCTCCGTGGCCGTTTTGGAACATCCGTGGATCCCCAACGACCTGGCCCCTCCGTGGCCAATTCTGGGACTCCGTCTCTCTGTGGTCGTTTTGAGCTTCCGCTTTTTTCAAATGGGTCCAATCTTGAGGAAGTTTTTTTGGGCACTCTTCCTTTCCCTTTTCCCATGCAGTATAATTGAGAAATCTTGGTTTTGCTATGTTTTGTGAGGTCCGGGAACTTCCCTTCCAGTTTGTTGTCCCTCGTTCACTACTCATTCCCTTGGGCCCGCATTAATGTTTATGATCCAAATGAGCTCCAAATATGAATATTATGATCTTTTGATGATGCATGGATGGATCTAACAAGGATTTTGCAAGATTTGACTAACGTTTTCCTTGATTTGTGTATAAAAACACTTACAATACTTCATGTATGGAGGATCCAAGAAGCCTACCACGGGTCCGTCGAGGAGACCCATTGAGAAAGTTGAACAAGGAATGCGCATAGCTCCTGTCACCATTCATTTCATGTTCGCCTCTCCCCCTAGCACCCACCAATAGGGTCAGCGTTAGAAGAAGGCATGTGCCAAGGAAGTCAAGGACAAAAATGCAAGGGGGTGGCCTTGAAGAAAGCATAAGGTAGTTGTCCACCCGAATCAGGGGCAACCAATCTATTGATGCCAATCGTCGATAGACTCGTTTGATCCAAGGAAGAACACTGCAAACACATCAAGTAAGAAGACAACTTTTAGGCAGTTTTAGCTACAGTAAAAGGGCAATCAGCTAAATGATGAAATTGCTACAATGACTGGCACTAGGTGACAAAACAGGGAAAGGACAAGGAATGTATTTTTTAATTGCTGAATATTGGGGGGTAGGTGAAACCCTAATGTAAATCAAATCTGGGCCACTCATTGTGAATTAATCCTAGCCATTCATTTGGGCTTTGGAAAACTATAATTAGGGGCTTGCCCCTCATTTGTAAGGGTTGGAGAGCTGTTGTAAAAAACATTTGCAACAATAGAAGACAACATTGCATGATTTTATGGACGTTCTCTTTGATTTTGCTCATCTTGCATGCATGGTTTTTCCTTCCATGTTAGTTTTAGTATTAGTTTCTTGAATGGCTGTCATGATGGTGTTGCTGTTATAGTATTTGATGAGCTTCTAGCCCATACTTTTAGCACTTGTTGATGAAAACTACTATGCAAAGTTAGCCTGGGCTCCTTTCTGTCATTGTTGCAACCTAGTTCAATTGCATGTTCATGATGTGTATGTGTAATTTGAAAATCAGCAGACCTTAGAAGATTGCACTGGTTTTGTGTAGCTATAGGTTTCTCTTGGTCAAACAAAACTCAATTTAGGAAGCCTGTCTACTGTAGGAGCCACCATTGTTACTGTTCATTCGTAGCTTAGGATTAGAAAAACTTTCTTAACCCTTCTCCTTTTGCTATTTCTTTTAGTCCTTGGTTAGAGTAGGATCTCAAGCATCACCATAAAGCTAAATCAAATGAACTTGACGAGTTTCAACTTGCTGTTTTGAGTGGACAGCCACTATTTATTTACTTCCAGCACTTTGAAACTGCATTTGCAAACCCAACTTCCCATGCTTTGTAACTCATCCGTAAGACCGCCTTGTGATTCCGACAAATCACATCAAACAACTGAGATATTCCAAGCACCGTCAAGACCTGACATTAGAGACCTTGGGATAGTGTTCTGCAATCTGATTGTGGAAGATTGTCTTTCAAGAGAGGTAGTGCACCTACGCACTGCTTGTGTTGAGAAGTGCATAAAAAACACATCAACAAATAGCTTGTTTTTGGAGCTATTTTTTATGGAGCAATATTGTAACTCAGATGGACTTGTAATACAGTAAGCACTTTGAATCAATAAAGTAGAGCATTTTTACCTTCTCATTTCCTATTTTTTCATGTATGTTGTTAATGATTGATCAGTTTGTCTTGTGAGAATCAATCTTTCCTTGCAAACTTGTCTCATGTTTAGGCATTTATTTAGCAAAAAATGTATGTTAACAGGTTATAAGCTGTGTTATTGAATAGTGTTATTAGTTGTGAAACCTCTGCTTTCCTCCTAAAAGCCCTATTTAGAGACCTCCTTATAAATTACTTGTGTAAATTGCATTTGAAAATGAGTTGTGTATATCAAGTTTTATGATATTGATTTGAATGTGATAGGTTGTCATCAGGTCCAGGTTGTTTTGGTGCATCACCTTAGTTATTTTCGGTATTAGGTTCATTTTCATGCAATCCTTACCCTTTATCCCAGAAATTAGTAGTTAGGTGACATCAAAAGGGGAAGTCGGCCCATAATCCGGAGGTCTGCTTTCGAAGGACACCCACAACCTGAAAGCAGTCCCATGTTACATCCAAACTTGCTAAGTTCGTTCACAACTTGGCATTAGATTGCAGTTTTGGATCACTAACACTTCCACAGGGTGGCAAGATTATGCTCTGATACCACTTGTAATGTCCCCTTTTTGGAAAACCCTAAATCTTGACCTAGAAACACCAACTTAATGTATAGTTAGGACTTTAACTTACAACTCAAATGCTTTAAACAAGGTAATCCCATTTTCTCAACATGGAAAAAGTAACGTTAAAAAGAGAATTAAATAATTTATTCCCTAAAGTTAAAGATAATAATTCAATAAATAAACTAATATTCTAATTTATGAATGAAGGAATTATGAGAAGGGTGTCCTCCTCGATAGCTGATTCTTCCTGACGATATCTTCTGAATATTTGTGCATATCTATTGCTGAGCAATAAAATATATCATCCAATATGGCATCAACGGATCTGCTGTTCAGATTTGTATCCTTCATTCATGTGAAATGGAGAGGCATTGTTCTAGAATATTAGTCATTACTCATTTGTTCCCTCTCTAAATAACCGCAGCTCCTTAGGAGTACTCAAATCCTATGTGTTTATACGTATATTTCTGCATAACTGTTCCATGATCCCTTCTTTCACAATATTCTGTCCTTTTATATCCTCAGGAATGCTTGATTAGAGGTGCCCTTCAAAATTGTGATGACCCTTCTCAAATAGATGTGACCTCTCATTATTATTTGCTCGACTTTACACCTAATCGCGACCCTTAGCCACATAATCTCTGCCTTATAGTTAATATTAAATATTATTATTTTAATCTTGGTCTTCCTTAATGGTTCGGTGCTTTTGTATATCCCTTAATTATCCTAAAAATCATGTTGGTGGCATATATCTGTTATCCAATTATTTGCTTTCTAGAACATGTTTCCAACAAAGGACAAGTATATTATTTGTCTTCTTCTTTACGATTTAATACTACCTTTGGTCTTATCAAATGCCAAAAGGGTAGTGCCATATCTCAATATTGATCAACAACCATATCGGTAGTCTTCATAATAGGAGCCCGGTATTTTGTGAGTAATGATAGACATTATATTGGGAGAAAAGACTCGACCCAGTAATAGCACTATAATGTGCCAGGTAAAGGAGAATGTTCGATTTTTGCCTCCTTCAATCATAGACTCGATGCTAGCACGATCCTAGCCATCATCGATAGTTTTCACCATTATAAGCCCGATAACTAATATTTATTAGATTCAATGCTTTCAAGGGCATCCACGATATTTCTAGTCAAAGTGCAATGACTTCCAAATGAAGCTGACACCCAAGGAGCTCTCAATTATCTAGTGAACATCGGTCACTTCTTCCTGACAACCTCCACGTAGCACAGTCAACAGAGTCAAGGTCCGATAATATTACATCTTGTATTAGTGGTAGATAAAAGGTCTTGTCGTCTCTATTTATCCATTGTAATGATTACAGTCATTATATTTATAATGTTATAGTTAATAATAGTATTATTTTATGCTTTTATTTATATTTTGATATTTATATATAATAGTTATAATTATAATATTATATTTGATATTTATAATATTATCCAGAGATATATCTTTAGTGGTCAGTATAGTAATCATAATTAATGTTTGTAGTTTAGAACATTGGTTGCTATACTTATGATAATTATATCGGGTATTATTATTATAATATATTATATTTATGATATACTACTTTATCATGTATTACACCAGTTACAATTAAATTTATTAGTATAAGATTTGTTATTTTAAATTGCCAATATTTTTTTATTTATTTGTAATGTGCATTCAAGGCTGCATGCATTATATTGATATTATCAAAAAATTTACATCGATTTTGCTCCCCTTGGTGGCAGAGCAAATGCTCGGGGCATTTTAGAGTCATACATTAATACAGCAAGCAAAATTCCAATCTCCCTATGGGAGAGTCATTACACATCCTTTACAATACGCTATCAAAATTGAGCCAAAATTTCACCCACCATACCTTAGTCATCTTCCTCATAGAATTGGCCTATTCCAACGAGCTCAACAAATTCATGACACTAGTGAATTCCCGTCACTTCATCCAAGCCCAGCCTGCGGCCCAGGAACGTGGAGCCCAACATTGCCCAGTGCCTGTGTCGTTGTAGCTCTTCGACGTTTAAGCCAAGTATGAACGGATGCCAGTCGACCTCCACACCCTGTTGAAACATTCAAACGGTGTCGTCTGGCTACGGAATCCCCACTCCTGGAACAACAATGGCCACTGTATCGATGTCATCCGCCAAAATGGAGGCCTTGAACACTGCCCGCAAGAGAACCAGGCATCGTACCTTTGGTAGGTTTAAGTCCAGTAGAGAGGCAAGGAAGCGAGACGATATGTCCGAATTTGCTCTGGTTCTATTTCGCAAGAAATAGCATTTCCTTCCTAACACCATCTCATTGCCTCCAAGCAGAGAATATCCTTTTTCAGGCATATTTTCGTCAGCCTCTAGTCTGAAATAAATCCTAGGAAGGCTCCCTCCTTCGAGCTCTTCAATTTAATCGACGTATCCATCTTCAGATGACTCCAATTTCTCAACTTCGAATATATAGACAGCCAACCCTCCGATGATCATTAATGGTTTGGCCGACCTCATTAAACTGAGCCATCCTCTTGATTGATTCAAGTTTAATTCTTTTGATTGACTCCCGATCTTGACACGAATTGCAGTACCGACGACTACCATTATTCTCGAAAACTTAACGCTAAGTACTCTTCCTATCATCATTTTTCCTGCTTTGAGTGTGTTGATGACAATCCTGTACCACTACCTTGAGCTTCTTACCATGCCAAACTCTCCTATCACTTCTGATTGACAACTCCATCATTTCAGATTAATTGCTCTATTCCTAAGCTTGTTGGCAGCAGGAGGCATCTTCATCTCCTTTGGCTTGGATGGGAGGCCCATAAGCCCGATCTAGCTAGCTCTGACCTAGATTATGTGACACCAGTTGGCATATGGGCCAAGATTTGCTCTGCTTCAAATCCCTCATTTGCTAATGCATCTGCCTCTCTATTTCCTTCTCTGTATATGTGATTTATTGTTGTGCTTTCAAATGAAAGCAATAGTTCTGAGGCCTTGGCGAGTAAAGCATTGAGTTTCCAGTTTACTACCTTTCCACTTCTTAAGGCATTTATGACTAATGCCGAATCTCCTTCAATGGCAATCTTTTTCAAACCCAGGTCTTTACAAAGTTTTAGTCCATGTATTATTGCTCGAAATTTTGCCTCATTATTCGTCCCTTCAGGGAGTCGATAGGTTGATGAAGAGACTATGATTCCTTGTGAGTCCTTGATGATGCAACTAGCTCCGAAAGGTCCGGAGTTTCCTTTGGAGGCCCCATCGAAATTCAGTTTGTGCCATCCATGTGAGGGAGGGGTCCAAGCCACAGAGGCTTGGGTAGCCTTAGCATCAATGCCACCTCGTCCGACCCATTGCGGTATTCTAAGAGAGGGCCATGCTCCACGTAGCTTAGAATCCCAGTCCGAAAATGTCTTATCCTTGCTCACACCTGACTCCAATTTAGCATTTAATGTTTCTATCAGGGAGGCTTCAATCTTGCTAATGAGAGATATTAAGCTCATCCTCTTGTCTTGGAACAATCTCCTATTCCTTTCTTTCCAGAGCTCCCATACTACAATCGAGGGGCTCATCGTCCATATATCCCCATATATTGAGTGTCTCTTCAACAAAGGCCAAGACCAGAACCAGCTGAGCAGTTTGTTGGGCATCGCACATGCCCAACCCAATCTTGCACAAAGCCATTTCCAACATTCTTGAGCAAAGGGGCATCGAAGGAGGCCAATATTTATATTTTTAATATCATAATGATCATAATATTTTGATTATTAATATCTATATTTTAATATTTATAATTATAATATTGTCTTTGACAATTATAATTATGATGATATCGATTTGGTTAATCTTTTTAGATATGCTTCTTTGTTATTTAAATGGTACGATTTCGAGGACATGACATTGCGAAATGGCCTACCAATTGACCTCATGCACTGCAAAATGTATGCAAAAAAAATAGACCACTTTTTCCCTAAATGATCTCTCACAGCTCTTCGGCATACCCATTGCACACCAAGGTGTGATTGCTAGTATTATTTTGAATTTGTTTAATTTTGGATTGGGTTTCGTTCTAGGAAGAATGGTCACTTTCTGCTTTTATTTTAGTAAAATTTATTTTTCTTTCAAATGACATAGTGATCTCAACTTAGAAGTTTGTATCTTCTAATCATTTATGTCATAGAAGCAAAAATCCTCAGGATTGCCGATTTTTTCAGGGTTTTTCATAGATCATTGACTAGCAAAAAATATTTTAAAATCGCGATTTTTTTCGTGTTAAAATTGCAAAAAAATTGCCATAAATCATCCTAACTGTTATCACGGAATCTAGCAGCGCTCATTCCACGGATAACCCCCTACGAAACTTGTCCGTTTCCTAGGATTCGTGAAGTTCAAGCACGCATAACGAGGTGATTTTCAAGCCACCTCGAAATGCGTTCCTAAGCCTCGAATAATCAATTCGAGCATTCCCCCTTGTTCGCCTCGCAAAGACCTTCGAAACGAGATCTTTCGCGAAGTTTCACTGCTCGTACTTAGCAAGTTGCGAAAAATGCAGTGGCACTGAAAAAGTGCGCTCCTGCCCTGAAGCCAAAATTGGCTAAGTCTGGAAAATGCAAGGGCGCTAAAATTTAGCGCCCCTGCATGAAAGTGAAATTTCCAAAAAATGTAATAGCTCTAAATTTTAGCGCCATTACACTTTTTCCTGACACTTAAACTTTTTCTGGCCCTAGCGCGTTTCTTCATCTTTTTTGCATTTTTCGTCAATCGTGCCACTTTTCGTGCCTAAATTTATTGCTCGACTTGAGTTAGGTTTTTTGATTTTCCTTTTCACTTAAAAGTGTCTTTGTTCGCCATTTTCATTGTTTATGGTCTTTGTTCTTCTTTTCTTCTTGCTGGGCGAGTTCTTCTCAAGCTGCAATCACGTGTTTTGGGAATTCGAAGTTCTTCTCTAGCGTTTTTCGCGTTTCATCTTTGTAAGTTGTTACCCTTGCTTTCTCTTTATTCTCCAATTTCAATGGCAACTCCATGCAGACAAACTTTTCCAACTCAGAGCGCCATTTCCATTCATCCCTACATTTGTTTTACCAAAAATGTGCTCAAGATGCTGAAGCGCCAAAATTTAGCGCCATGACATGTTGAAAATGCCAGAATAAATTCTAACTCTGAAAAGTGCAAGGGCGCCAAAATTTAGCGCCCCTGCATCAAAGACTGGAATCTCCAAAAATGTAAGGGCGCTGAATTTTAGCACCCTTACACTTTTCACAATCTTTTTCCTGACTTAGTCATTTTTTGTGCAATGGAGCTGAATTTTAGCACCTTTGCACTTTTCTTCCAGACTTAGTCATTTTTTACACTTTTGGCAGTTTTTATCTTAGTCTCTTCAAACTCGCTCTCCTTCCATTCCGGACCCCGTTTCTTCACTCCCGCATCGTTTTCCGTGCCTAGTTGCTCGTTTCATGCTTGCTCGACATTGTTGCTCGCTTTGCGCTTCCCAATGCTGCTTTTTCTGCTAACGCTTGTTGATTCACCATCCTTGCAGTTTCTCTCCAGATCTCGTCAAGTGATCCCGAAGGTGATGTCCTTTGATCTTGGTTCATCCAAATAAAAAGTTCATGCAGGAGACCGTGAAGAAGTATGAAGACTCCGCTACCAAGCAAAGAAAAATGAAGAAGCCTGCTTCTCCAAAGAGTTAGACATTTCATGGCATCCCATTATGCATCTTGTAAATATATTTCTCGACATTTTCAGTCACTTTTATAAAATTGTACTACACCAAGTCCAAAGATCTAATATTTTCAAAATAAATTACACTTTGACTTTGGTCAGTTAGGTGAGATTCCAAAATCGCCACCTAACTTTCCTCGATTTTCTCAATCTCTTTCCTTCGCTATCCCTCTTTCTATATAATGTGAGGATTTTCATTGTAAATTATCTTTTAGTCTATTGCAACGAAGTGCTGCCCCTTTGTAAGCAAACTTGTGAAACTTTGCGTTCATATTTTGTGAATGAGATTCAATCAATAAAGAAAAGGATTGCAAGCCAGACTTTGCATTGGATTCAATACTTTTGTAAGTTGATTTGATTTGGTAGTGATTAGTTCGAGGAATCTGAAAGACTCTAAGTGGTTGATGTAAACTTTGTGTTACATCTATTATTTAGATTGCATTGTTATTTTGTTTATCATTGGTTGAGTGATCTATAAGACTTTGCGCTTATAATCATTTATACTCTTGCATGTTCTTGTTGGATAATCTATAAGACTTTGCGCTTATAATTATTCATTCTCTTGGATACTTTGTCGAAGGATCTACAAGACTTTGTGCTTGTAATCGTTCATGCTATTGACACTCTTGTTGGATGATCTACAAGACTTTGTGCTTGTTATCGTTCATGCTGTTTGAAGAATTGTTGCGTCTAAGAAGACTTTGCGCTTCTAATGTAGCAAACGATACATCTACAGATCCAACATTGATAAAGCTACGGAACGACTTTGTGCCTTCGTGAGCTTTCCCTTTTTATTTATTTTTGTTTGTTGTTAATTACTTCTGGTATCTCTACGCTTCGCTTTGACGAGATAGAGATATTGGCATTACTGCTGGTTGCTAGTTTTAAGTTATCAAGAATTCGGAACTTCCAACACGTGAAACATTGTAAACATCTTCTCTGAAAAAAGAGAGAAGGATGAATGTAACACACCCCCCCCACTCCGTGAATTTCGTGTACATTGTGTAATTACTTTTGTGATTTACTATTGTTTCTCTTAGCAGTAAGAAGGGCGCCTCCCCTTTCCGAGAGGAGAGATTCATATCTCACATAGCTGTGGTTGAAGTCCAAGTTGTGTAATCTATCGAGAGTTGATTACATAATTTTCACCCAACACTAACAACTTCCACGTTTAAAAACCCTAAATTTGGCACGTTTTTTGCTATAAATTCGCTATAAGTTAAGGGTGACTGCCGTCGACTCTGCAGTCTGCCCTACATACACACGCAAAAAGGTTCCTTTCTGCTTTGAACTTTAAAATTGCAGTCTTGTCATTATGCCCTAAAATAAAGTAAACCACAATAAAATAAAGCAAGGGATTCTTCATTATCAAAATAAGCAATTCCAGTCATTTTCACTAGTCGTCCCTATGTAAGGTGACCTTATAAATGGTTATAGCATTTACCACCTCCATGCCAAGAAAACTTCAGAAGCTAACTTTCATGACCAAGTTAGTCAAAACTGTACCTATGAAACCTGCATAAAGAATGAGTAGTCTACACCAAATCAGTCCAAATTGTAAATAACTTTATTGTATCGTTTTAAGTTCATTGTATGTTTAGATGTTAGGTGATAGGCTTGACTCTATTGCTCCCAGATAAAACATTGATCAAATTTTTCCCAGAGATTTTGAAGTCCTCATATGGCCCAAGTTTGTACCAAGGTCCCCCAAAAAAACTATATGTGGTACCTGTACAAAAATCAATGATCATACTACTTTGTCTCTCTTTATGTCATAGATTAATCATCATTTAAATGTCAAGTCAAATCAATTATAGTTTTTCCCTTGTCAAATTGCAGGGTTATCATGTTTTGGTCTAGTTTTTTAGCTAACTCTTGTAAAATGTCCAAGGTTGTACTATTCCAAAATGAAAAACATTGAGGTTCCTCATTGATGATGTCTGCAGCAATGAAATGAAAGTATGTAAATGTCTAATACTAAATCTATAACCTGCATAGCCTATATGCACTTTACTTTACATAGAGAATATTAAAAATAATTCCACTTCATGTTCAAAACTTGTAAAATAGCTCTTGAAGGATTTCAATCCTGCACCCATTTTTATGCCAAGCATGCGGATTATGTCTCTAATTCAAAGACATCATTTTCCAAGCTTGAAATTAGAGATAGTGCATTACCCTGAATTCAGACTCCATTCTCTTATTGCAAGCTTGCACAGCTTTAAAGAGTATTTGCTTAAGATTTTAACCATTCTCTTGGACTGTTAATGCACTGTCTCTGATTTCAAGCTTGCACAACTTTAAAGAGTATCCGCCTAAGATTTTAACCCTTAGCAAATCCTTTATTTTATCACACTTACTTTTTCATCCTCCACTTTATTTCATTCATGTCATTGCCTTCTCAAAGCTTTTGGTCACTTGTATCATTTATGGCTCCTCCATACACTAGCCTTTTCCACTTTTTTCAGATGTCATTTCTGCAAAGATTTTACATTACAATTGATTCCATATCTCACATATACACTACTCTATTGTATAAGGTGCTCCAACCGATCTTTAGTTCACAAGCTAAGCAAGAAACAGATGCCTTTAAGCTCAACAAACATAAACTTGATAAACAACATGCAAGCTTTCTACAATTCATGGGTTAAAATTCTATTTTATTTACTCTCTATATCTCTATGCTATGGAAATGACCTTAAATTTCAAAAAATAGTGCATTATTAAGCACAGCTATACTGCGAGTGAAATTTTCCCAAATTCTCTAGGCCATGTTTTACTAGTGAACTCAGAAGATTTTTATTTTGCTAATAAGGGTTTCATTCCAAAAGAGGCTTGCCCCTCTTAAATGAAAGGCATGCCCAGTACACATTCACACAAACCTTAACTGAATAGATACATCTCATGCTGGGAGTCCAATCTAAAATGTACCCTAGATAGGCTAGCATCACAATTAAATTATCCACCATAGAAATCACAGGCTCATCTCCTCCAGTCAAAAATATTAATTACTGTTACAGTATTAAAGGCATAAAAAATAAAAAATCAAACAAAAGTTATCATGCACAACAAAATCAGAAACCGTTTTTATTATTCTAACTTCACTGGTTTATCACAGATGTGGAAAATATCATAAGATCATGGCAATAAAATTCACAAGAAATGACTCTCAGCTAGGCAAGTGCATGCAAGAAAAAAAAATAATGCATTCACATCATATGCAAACAAAACCACATGTCTGTTTGTTGGTAAAAATGAACAAATCAAAGCACTACATAACTAGTAGATTCTGTTAAATTTAAGATCAGATTTAATGCACAGAAATTAATTCAAAATCAGACATAAGAACACAGCAGATACCCTGGGAAAACCCTCCACTTGAGGGAGAAAAACCCAGCAACAATATATCACTTATATATTGAATCATCAATAAGATCTTCTTTACAATAGAGGCCAATATGATGGCCTATAATATGCACCAAGATATAATGCAACACAGAATTATAAATAGACAATTTGCTGATGAACTCTCAGCCTTCAACAGCCTTCAACAATGCCAAATTGATCTTGCATATAACTCGATCTGCCTTGTATAAGAATTCGCACCAAGTAGTGATGAAGAGTAATGCCTGAATTATGAATAAAATCAATGATTACAATGAGATGGAGCAATGCATATATATATACAAGAGATCAAGGAGGACGTGTCCTTTCAAAATAACAAGTTGGCCCATCATAGAGAGTTGTGCCTTTTCAATAAAATTCCGCCCATTTAAAGAAGGTCGGCTTCATTAACAAATCAAGCCTCTTCAATAATTTAATCATCATTTATTATTAAAGACGTGTCACTTGAATTTATCCAATTACGATATATAAATTAAATAGCCTTAGCTATTATTTAATTTATCTTGTCATCAAGGAGATTGCTGGAAGTGGAGACCGATGCTGCAAACATCAACAGATTCCATAACAATGATTGTAACATTACAAAAAAGGGAGGGAAAAAGAGCCAAGGTTGTAACAGGAAATGGAATAGATGGAACAACACAATAGCAAACACGGCTGCACTGCAAATTAAAAGCTCCCAAAGACATTAGCCACATTCTTCACTTGTGAATTCAACAGATTATCGAAGAACTAACAACAATTTCACTCCAAAAGAGACTTTCCCAACTCAAATGAAAGAGATGAATCCAACTAAATGTTCAAAGAAACTTTGACCAAATAGTTATCTCTCATGCCTGGGAGCCCATATAAAGAATGTTACCCACACAAGCATCACAATTAAATTCTCGATCTAGAAACCAGACACAATTCCACCAGTCAAAAATGTTACAATAAAAAAGCAATAAACTAAATAAATCAACTGTAATGTTTCTCGCTAATATTGGCAATCATTTTAATTATTATAATTTCACTGTTTTATCACAAATATAATAGAAAACATCACAGTAATAAAATTCATGAGAAATGGCTCTCAGATTGGTAATGTATTTTCTGCTGGTAAGAATGAACAAATCAAATATGTGCACCAAAAGGCACAGGCTACCAGACAGATTCCAGAACAATGGTTGTAACAAATAAAGGAAGCTAGAAGAGTGAAGATTGTAAACGAGAATAAAAAGGAGGAAAGTACATTATTAAGCACAGCTGCACTGCAAATTAAATGCTCCAAGAGTTATTTCACCAGTCAGTTTAGCATATTTTCAAACCACTAAAAAAAGGTTAAATTCCCAAAGAAGCTGGAAGCTTGTCCCACTTTAATAAAGGGATAAAGTACAGTACATGCTCAAAGCAACTTCGACTGAATAGGTATCTTTCATGTCAAAGAATCAATCTAAAAGACCACTCTACAAAGGTGCATTTTAGAATGCTTCAAACGAAAGGTCGAAAAAAAGGAAATAAAGCACAATGTTGTACTTCTGCTTTTGAAGAGTAAATGATGTATTTGGATGAATTGCAAGAAGTTACAACAAAGACCTCTTTATCATTGCATCTTAGCCAAATGCTTCTAAATTTTGGGTCCTTTGTGAAAACTATGAAAAATTGGGTAATGCTCCTTTTGAAGATCAAATGATGCATCTAGATGAAATGGAAATGAGTTGCAACAAAGACCTCTTAGTGATAGCATCTTTGCCAAATGCATCTCAATTTGGGGTTCTGCTTTATGAAAACCATGAAAAACTAGGCTAGTGCAAAGTTTTAAGTGAAACCAAAAAATGCACAAGAAAAAAGAGAGCCAGAAACTAAATACAGACATAACTAGAAAATTCAAGAATCACACACAAAAAAATTGCAACTAAAACTAGAAAAAAGTTAGTTTGAATGAGAATATCATAAAAGCTTGAAATTTTAAATCCACAATGCATTGCACCATGATATTGGGTAACATTTCTACAAATGAGACAACCCATAACATACTACATGTATCCTAAGACCCTTTCCCGTCAGAGTTTGACCTTTGTGCATCACAGTCAAGAGCAAGATCTTTTACTTGGACCAGTGAAAAATCACAT
This sequence comes from Sequoia sempervirens, assembly GCA_007258455.2. Lineage (NCBI taxonomy): Eukaryota > Viridiplantae > Streptophyta > Pinopsida > Cupressales > Cupressaceae > Sequoia > Sequoia sempervirens. The sequence continues at coordinate 30,034 of VDFB02119582.1, read as the reverse complement.
TCATGCACACATCTAACAGTTCAAACAAAACATCGATGGTGTGACTTGAAACAAGGAAAAACAGGTCATCTGGCTGTTGTTTTTTACAGAAAAAGAAAACAAATCAATGTGTTGAAGGGCTGGTACCTAATAGCTAAAGACATTAAAATCCCCTGCAGCCACCAAAAAGTGTTGAATTTGAGATAATAATGCAAAGTGAATATCAGGTTTTTTATCTTGATCATGAAATTAACTGGAAGTCTACCACGCAAGGTCTATTTACCAAATTAGAAACCCCTGTTTAAAAAATCATGAAGAAAAAACAAATGGATAAAACACAGAAGAATTCAAACCCTCACTACCAATCGTTACATTATAAAACAAAGAAAGGTAAGTTTCATTTTAAGATCAGCACTGCATTATAACCAACCATTACATGGTAGAATCTACAACCACTACATGCACCTGGCCTTCCCCATTCATACAAACGATATGGATATTCTCAACCTTGGTATAGAGAAAAACCTACTTATACAACCTCGATAACAAACACATCAACAGGGAAAATCTACAAACAGCTATAACAAGAGAACGAAGAAAATAAAATAAAATAATTGAACACTAACAAGGGCATTTGCCCTGAAACTATTCACCTTAGCAATTACATTAACAGCTACAATATGCAATGCAAACTAAAAGGAAAGGTCCACATTGCATTTTGCCAAGCCATTACTGGGTTGCAATTCCGAACACTCCAACTCTATTTATCAAAGTCTAGGAGTAAATATTATAGATGATTATGCTAGGTTGCTTTGATAGAATAGAAACCCCTCAAACCTTTTCAAATAAGGTGAATTTACAAATCAGAAAGAACAAAAATTCTGATTTTAAAAGAAAAATATATACAGATGAGCATTTGAGTCTTGACTTACTAAACTCTAAAAGCATGGAATATAAGGAAAAAAATGAAAAGGTAATGATAACATCCAGAAAGTGTTGACCCTTAAACTGAAAAGGAAAAAAAAGGTTCATTATAAGGCCTCGGTGCATTGCAGTCACGATGAGCTACGGTGCAAGTCCAGGGAGATATAATCCCTTAGTCCTGGCACCTAAGGTTACCATGTCAGATGAATTGAATAAAATAGATAAACAAAAGGAAGAACTTGTTTGCATTAAAGAGAAAAAAAAACAACTAAATAAAACCGAAATTGAAAAATCGAAAACAGAAGGAAAGGAAAGTTTCATTCTAAGCTGTTGAATGCATTGATCATAAACTAAAAAGAATGGAAAGGAAAGTTTCATTCTAAGGTCCACGATGCATTCGTCTTACTTAAAGGAAGGGAAAGCAATTGATCATTGTAAGGTCTGCTATGCATTGATAGTAAAGGGAATGTTGATTGAGACGTCTAAAGAGATTGGAAGTAAACGAAAAGGAAGAGAAATATAAAATATATTGTGAGGTCTGCAATTCACTGTAAACTGAGAGGAAGAGAAAATAAATTGTTATGGCCAAGGGGACGAAAGGTGAAACAAAATTAAAGAAGGGTGTATGGCCCACTCCGTAATATGATTTTGTCAAACTAAAAGAAAGGAAAAGAAAGGAAAGGAAAGGAAAAGTATTACAACATTGAGAGGAAGCAAAGGAAAAAATATCATAGCATCTAACTAGGAGGAGGTACCATAATGTGAATTTACCAAACCAAACAAGGGAAAGGAGAGGAGAGCTTCTTTCCTAGGTGTGCACTGCATTGTAGTTCAAAGTGAGGAAGGGTGTTGCAAGCAGACCTTCACATCCAGGTCAAAGGTTACCTCAAAATTTTAATTTACCAAAATAATAAAGGAGAAAACGCGCCAAATGATTCACCTGCAATGCATTCAATTCAAGACAGGGTGCAAGTCCAGGATGACTTTTTACGAGGGAGATAGTTACATGCTCTCAACACACATATTAACAAATTGAAAATGAAGAAACATGAATTTCGCAAAGGGAAACAAAATAAACATGGATAAATAAATCAATTATTATCAACTACCAACTTGGGATTTCTTGGTGGGCATGAAATCGGAACGAAGATCGGCAACAATGCTCTTGCTATCGAGATCCCAAATCTTGACGTAATGTTGCATAGCGACATAGAGCCAATACCTGTTGGGGCTGAAGCAGAGGGCATGGATGATGTCCTCGACGTTGAGAGAATAAAGCCTGTTGCCCTCGGCAAGGTCCCAGAGCATAGTGACTCCATCCTGCTGCTGGCATAGAGTGAGCCATCAAGTGAGACAACGACAGTGTTCACATAGCCGTCGTGGCCTACAAGCGTGTTCTTGAGCTTGTAGTTGGTTAGGTTCTAGACCTTGACGATGCAATCCTAGGATCTCGATATGATGGTGGGGTTGGTAGCGAAGGGGCTGAAGCAGACACAACTGATCTAGTTAGAGTGCCCGTCAGCATTGACCTAAATGGTGTACTTGCTCTCACCCAGCATGTTCCACAGCTTGATGATGCGGTCATGCGAGGTGGACACGATCTAACAGTTGTCAATGGAGAAGGCCACATTGAGGACATCCTTCGAGTGTCCTATGAAGCGTCGAGTGGTGAGGCCCGTGTTGAGATTCCATAGCTGCAACCCACCGTCCCACGACCCCAACAGAGCGAACTATTAATTTCTATAACCCAACAACAAATTAATTGGACAATAAATTCACAAAAAAGGAATCTTATTTATAACAATTAATACAACAGGGTTGATTAACAGCTAATAATAGCAAAAGAAAAAATAACAAGAAGAAGCCAATCACAAATAGACAATAACACAGATATACCTAGGAAACCTAGTGTGGGGAAAAACTTGCAAATGTTGGATCTTCTATTTAGCGTAACAACAAACTTTTCTTTTAAAAAAACAATACAAGTTTGCTACAACAATCTTACATATATAGAACCCAGCTGCTTTACTTATCGTGCAAGAAAAGAAACTTTTCTTGCATTCTTTGGCTTTAAATCACACATAAAATCACTCTTGGTTTTATCCTAACCTCACAAATTCAAAAACATTCTATTAAAGAATAAAAAATATGTTGTTGCTGAAAATCCAACTTGAGTTGCTTTATAGCAACTCCACATCCTACCTTTCAAGCTAGAAAATCAACACACCCCCTTAGGGAGGAAGGTGTTTTGCACAACACCCAGCTTGTTCCTGAAGAATTCAAGCGTACTCTTCATCAAGGCCTTGGTCAGGATATCTGCTATCTGTTCATCCATAGGAATGTAATGGAGCTTCACTATCCCCTTCTCCACACAATCTTTGATGAAGTGGTACTTGATCTCAATGTGCTTTGACTTGTCATGAAACACTGGATTCTCAGAGAGTTTGATACAAATCTGATTATCACAGTAAATGACTGTAGGATCTAGCTCCTAATCAAAGAGCCTAGCTAGAAGTTTCCGAAGCTAGATAGCCTCACATGTAGCCATACTGGTTGCCATATACTCGGCCTTTGTAGAACTCAGTGCAATTGACTTTTGTTTCTTGTTGTACCAAGAGACTGCCCCTGATCCCAAACTGAAACTGCACCCTGAAGTGCTCTTCCGATCAGATGTATTGCTTGCCCAATTTGCATTGGTAAACCCCTCGAGCTTCACTCCATCCTGCTGAACATACTTCAGCCCATAATCATCTGTGCTTTGGAGATATCTCAAAACATGCTTCACAGCTATGCAGTGCACACGTTTAGGTTCCACCATAAACTGACTAAGTGAGTTCGCTACAAAACAAATGTCTGGCTTGGTGTTGACAAGATACATAAGAAAGCCTATCAACTGTCTGTATAAATTCGGGTCCACTGCCTTTGATCTGGAAGCATCAATCTTCTTCCAATTGGTCACAAGTGGCATTGAAATGGGCTTACAGAGAATAAAACAAGGGATGAACAAATGAATCATACAAAGGATTCTAAACACCTCCCTCTCAAAGAGACAGAAGTACTCACTCAATTTCCCTGTGGACATTTGGTTATATTATTTTGTCCTCTATGGTATGGTTTCAAACGGAGATGAGCGCATCTTGTAACCCTATTCCATGATGGTTCAACTTCACGCCAAGAAAAACTTGTATGGCTTTGTCTCAACTTTTCAGTAACCCTATTCTACACGCTCAACTTTTGGTCTCTACTCTATTAACATCCATGAATATAGAAGCTGAAGCAATATAGTGAATGATTATAGCAGAAAAATAAGCTTGTAGCACTGATAATAATGCAAGATTCTATGTGAATAGAAGTTCTAAACGGATTTGCTCAACAACATCAAATCTATATAATGCAAGGTTCTCTGTGCAAAAAAAAAAAGCATTTAAAGCGAAAGTTTCTCAGGATATATGTATCTGTGACAAATATGATTCACAGAAGTATAGATAAGTTCAAATAAATGATTTTAAGAAAGTATATTCCAAAATACTTGGTTTAGATTTAACATTTCACTTTTATTGTACCTGCAATTCTCTATTTGTGTTTCTTGAAAGTGCTAGAAATGACCTTGTTGAAAGTGCTAGAAAAAATGCCCAGTTCTTGAACGCACCAGAAATGACCTCGCCCTATTACTTGAAAATCTCGTGAAAACGACCTTGTCCACAAAAAAGACTTGGATTAATTTGTCTCTAAAATTAGAGAGGGAAAAATAGGGTGTTCAAGTGAAGGCATGGTTCGAACGAAGCCTCCAATTTATTTTTCAATTTAGAAACTTTAAAATCTCCATAATCGGTGGGGGTTCATTCGAAATCCCCCTTCATTAGAAGGGGGGGGGGACTTTTAATGAACCCCCTTCATTAGAAGGTCCCCCTTCATTAGAACCACCTTAGTGATTTTTTATGCACATTTCTAATTTCCCTTCGCATAAAAAAATCACAAAGGTGGTTCAAATGAAGGGGCGCCTTCTATTGAAGGTGGTTCATTAGAAGCCCCCCCTTCTAATGAAGGGGGGTTTCGAATGAACCCCCACCGATTATGGAGATTTTAAAGTTTCTAAATTGAAAAAAAAATCGGAGGCTTAATTCAAACTAACAGAGATAGATTAATCTAGGTCTTTTTTGAGGGCAAGGTCGTTTTCACGAGATTTTCAGCTAACAGGGTGAGGTCATTTATGGTGCGTTCAAGAACTGGGCATTTTTTCTGGCACTTTCAGCAATTTCAAGAAACACAAATAGAGAATTATAGGTACAATAAAAGTGAAATGTTAAATCTCAACCAAGTATTTTGGAATATAATTTCTGAAAATCATTTATTTGAACTTATCTGTACTTTTGTGAATCATATTTGTCACAAGCACATATATCCTAAGAAACTTTCGCTTTAAATGCTTTTTTTTTTTGCACAGAGAACCTTGCATTATATAGATTTGATGTTGTTGAGCAAATCCGTTTAGAACTTCTATTCACATAGAATCTTGCATTACTATCAGTGCTACAGGTTTATTTTTCTGCTGTAATCATTCACTATACCGCTTCAGCTTCTATATTCATGGATGTTAATAGAGTTGAGACCAAAAGTCGAGCATGTAGAATAGGGTTACTGCAAAGTTGAGACAATGCCATACAAGTTTTTCTTGGTGTGAAGTTGAACCATCATGGAATAGGGTTACAAGATGGGCTCATCTCCGTTTGAAACCATACCATAGAGGACAAAATAATAGAACCAAATGTCCAAAGGGAAATTGAGTGAGTACTTTTGTCTCTTTGAGAGGGAGGTGTTTAGAATCCTTTATATGATTCATTTGTTCATCCCTTGCATAAATATTACAAAAAGCTTCACACAACTTTGATTATCACAATGAATGACAATCAACTCCATCGATTGACCAAACAATCTTGCAAGGAGCTTCCGAAGCCACACTGCTTCTCGAGTTGCCACACAAGCTGCAATATACTCGGCCTCTACGGTGCTCAGTGCCACTGAAGACTGCTTCCTGCTACACTAGGAGATCATCGCAGACCCCAAATTGAAACAACATCCAGAGGTGCTCTTTCGATCAATGACACACCCTACCAAATCAGAATCAGTATATCCATGCAGCTCCAAGTCCACATCAGAAGAATACCTCAAGCCATATCCAATTGTGCCACGCAAGTATCTCAGGATATGCTTCGCTACAACTAGATGTATTTGCCTTGGTTCACACATGAACTGACTAAGTGCACTCACTGCATAGCAAATATCTGGTCTAGTATTGACTAGATACATCAACGATCCAATCAACTGCCTATGCATAGTAGGATCCACGATCTAAACTAGTTGCAGCCTCCTTAAGCTTCTACAAATTTGTCTCCATAGGTGTGGATATGGATTTGCAATCCAACATACCAAATCTCTTTAGAATGTCAATAGTGTACTTCCCTTGACTTAGAATCATCTCATTAGGCTTCTGCCATACTTCTAAGCCAAGAAAGTAGTGCATGAGACCAAGATCCTTCATTTCAAATTCAGAAGCTAGCTCCTTCTTGCATTTGATAATGAGGTGATCTTCTCCAGTAAGAATTAGATCATCAACATAGAGAACCAAGATTAATGCTTGGCCATCAATTACCTTGAAGTAAAGGTTTGAATCAACATCATTCTTGGAGAAGCCCAAGCTTGACAAGTAACGATCAATTCTTTCGTACCAAGCATGAGGAGCCTGCTTAAGGCCGTAGAAAGCCTTCTTCAGCCTGCAAACATGAGACTACTTCCCATGTACCTCAAAGCCATCAAGTTGCTGAATATATACCTCTTCCTCGATTACACCATTCAGAAATGTTGTCTTCACATCCATCTGTTGAATCTTCCATTCTTTAGATGCTGCAATAGCAATGATGGTCCTGACTGAAGTATAGCCAGCAACTAGAGCAAAGGTTTCCTCATAGTCAACTCCCTCTTTCTGAGAGAATCCTCTAGCCACGAACCTAGCCTTGTACTTCTCAATGCTCCCATCAGCCGCATGCTTGATCTTGAAAAGCCACTTAGAAGAAACAACAAATTTTCCTTCAGGTCTAGGTACGATGTCCCAAACATCATTCTTGAGAATGGATTGATACACTTCAGCCATAGCATCTCTCCAAACTTGTTGACTAGTAGCTTCCTCAACATTGGAAGGTTCTGACTCAATAATTTGACTCATGAATGCAACATAGCTAGAAAACTTATGAGGTCTCTTGCTTTCTCTGAAAGTTCCTCTCGGGGCTGCAAACCTTTCTGCCTCCTGCATTGTTTTCCTAGCCCAAAGAGGTCTCTTATGACCAATCACAATATCTGTAGGCCCATCAGTAGGTTCCAAAGGTTCAACTAGATCATCATCTTCTTTAGGATCAATAGCCTCCCTCTGAATCTTAGGAGTATGGTCAACTTCCATATCCTGAGGAGACTCTCGTTCTTCCTTATCTATCTCCATGTGGATGCCCTTGGATTTCTTGAATGCAACATCTTCTTCAAATGTAACATCCTTGCTGATCTCAATCAATTTCTGACCTGGAATGTAGATTCTATAGGCTTTCGAAGACTCACTGTAACCCACAAAAATTCCCTTCTTGCCAGACGGTTCCAACTTTGTCCATTTGTCTTTAGGTACATGAACATATACTGGACAACCAAAAATCCTCAAATGACTTACTTTCGGCTTCACCCTTGTGAATGCTTCTTCAGGAGTCATGTTCTCCAAAATTCGGTGAGGGCTTCTATTTTGAACATACATAGCTGTCCTAGATGCTTCAGCCCAGAGGAAGGTTTGCAGATCTTGATCATGAATCATGGCTCTAGCTACTTCTACAATAGATATGTTCTTCCTTTCTACAACACCATTTTGTTGTGGATTGTAGAGAACACAACTCCCTCTTAATTCTTGCCTCAACACAAAAGTTACGAAAACTTCCAGAGATGTATTTTCCTCCATTGTCAGACCTTAGAACTTTGATCCTCTTCCCGGATAAGTTCTCTACCTGAGCTTTAAATTCCTTGAATCTCTCAAGTAATTCCTCTGATTCTTTAGATTTCAAGAAATAAATCCAAGTCTTTCTAGAGTAGTCATCAATAAAAATAATGTAATACAAGAAACCACTCAAAGAAGCAACATACATTGGACCACATAAATCAGAATGAATAAGGTCTAGAATACATTTAGATCTACTTTCACTACTATGAAATGAACCTTTAGTTTTCTTACCTAAAGCGCATCCTCGACAGGTACCTTCATGCTCCTTGTTGAATTTAGGAAGGCCCGTGACCATCTTCTCCATGGTTGGTAGAGCTCGAAAGTGAAGGTGAGCAAGTCTTTTGCCAAAGTTCACACGTGCAACAAAGCAACAAAGCCTGAAGTGGACAGGTGCAAAGTCTGTAGAGACACCCATGTCGAACTCCAATCACCTAGGCAGACTTGATACTTGAGTTCTTCGGCCATGCAAGAACTTTGCCTTCGGAGAATGCAACTCGATATCCCTTGTCCTCCAAGGCTGAAATAGAGACAAGGTTTCGCTTGATACCTGAAACAAATAGAACATCACTCAACTGCAAGGAAATGTCGGAATCCAAGTGAATAGAGGAGGTCCCAACTCCTTTCACAGAGTAACTAGCATCATCACCAATAATGACTTGAACATTAGAATCTCTCTCCACCAAATCAGATAGATGCTCTCTAAATCCGGTGATGTGGTGAGAGGCACCACTATCAATCAACTAAGTGTTGATGTCGGTAGGCACATTGCTTGACAAAGCAGAATAGAATAGAAATTCACTTGTATCCTTTTGCAGAGAGATCTCACCCACATTTGCAAATGAAGCCTACTGCTTAGGCCTGGTTGGACAATCCTTAGCATAGTGACCAAACTTGTCACATCTAAAACATTGAACACGAGAGAGGTCCTTCTTCTTCTTGAATGCAGGAGCACCATTAGATCCCTTATCTCTATTCCTCTTGAAATATCCTTTCTTTTCTTCTTTCCCTTTCTTCTTCGAGGATTGTGCAGCAAGAACATGAATGTCTCCATTTGTAGAGCTTTGACCGATACCTTTCGCAGCCAACCTAGACTCTTCTTGAATACAATCTGCTCTCAATCGATCAAACTTAGGAAGTTTTGATCTCGCGCTGATGCCTTGAATGTATGACTCCCAAGATGAAGGAAGACCATTAAGAGCCAACATGGTCAAATCCTTGTTATCAACAACATGCCCAATAGTAGAGAGCTGATCTCTCAACTTGGTGATCTTCATGAAGTATGAGATGACGGATTCTCCTTTCGCCATCTTGATGTGATGAAGCTGTTGCTTTAATGCAAGAGCTCGACTTGTGTTGTTGATCTCATACATCTCCTCCAAATTCTTGAACATCTCCCTTGCTGACTTCAACTTGGAGATGATTGGCACAATGTGGTCTTTCATGGAATCAACCAACATATTTTTCGCCTTAGTGTCATTCCTCTTCCATTGAGGCTTCTCATTCTCATTGGAAGGTTCGGGAACTTCGCCCTCCACGAACTTTGCTAACTCATTTTCTTCCAATGCTAGCATGACTCTAAACTTCCAAGATGTGAAGTTTGAAGCGCCTTCAAGTCTATCTTCGACCTTCAGCCCGTTCACTATCTTGACAATAAGATTGATGCAAATTAGGATGAGAATAAGAATGGAGGATAACACTGCTTGAACAAATCTGATCATGATCTACTTATACCCACTTTGATACCATGTTAGTTTTTATGATCAGATTGTGTAAGCAGAATTTAACTCAAAAATCAGACACATAAACACAAAAAATACCCTAGGAAAACCCTCCACTTGAAAGAGAAAAACCCAGCAACAAAGATCTCTCTTATATATATAAAAGATGGCAACAAATCTCTTTACAATGAGGCCACACTCAAGGCCTAGATTCAGCATCAACTCTAGATGCAATGATAAACAATGATATGCTCTTCCTTGATCTTCAAATCTGCACTTAGAGAAAATTCTCAATCTGCTCTAGAAGGAATTCGCACTTGAATGAAGGAAATAATTCGAACTTGCTTGATGATGGAATGAAGATAAATGACCTTGTATAAATACACAATGAGAAAGAGGTCACACCTCTTTATGTACAAGGTCGGCCACAATAGAGAAATATAATTACAAATAATAATTGCGAATTACAATGAAGGTCGGCCCAAGAGAAATTATAATGTTGCCAAATGAAGCACCTCTTCACTTAATTATCTCAATAAAATAAATAGCTGAAGGTGGCTGGAAGAATGAGCCCGAAGCTGCTATAACATCAACATGAGACACACAGAGAACAAGCACACAAAATGACTGTGGGTGTAATAGAAGAGAGGTAGTGGAATAAGGAGATTAATCAAAAGTCAAAAGGGATAATGTCAACTCCTCAATTTATTTCTGGTATATTGACCACATTCTGCATTTTGTTTCTCAATTTGGACTCACCCCCGCTAATGAACTTTTTTCAATAATTCACAATAACTATATCATCATATGTTTGAATTCTACTACCCTATAATTTAACTTTTTTTAAAACTTATCTAGGTGCAGGAATGCATCAACAGGATATTAAGTGTATTGCTAATTTTGCAACTCCTTTTATGGTTTTAATAATTTTCCTTTATCTACATGGTAGCTCTTCTTCTTTTGGCTTTCCAATGTTTAATGCTTGTGTTTAGTGAATGTATTGTTGAGAGGTCCCTCGATCTGTAGTTCCTGATGCGGTTAAATTGTTGCTGGAATTTAAATTGTTTTTTTACATGTTTTCAATTATGATTTGTTCATTTTTCTATAAAGATTTTTAAAGCTTGCAGGTCCTTTTATTACTTGAGTAATTATTTATGGTGTTTTCGAGTGTTTTGAGCTTTCTTAAGTAGGCGAGAGTTCTAAAACATATTACAGTTTCATTGTCAGCAGTTTTGATCCCAAATAATATAATCCTATTGTGGGAGACATGTATTTTTTATTTCTTTTTTCTGGATTTAATTTACTTATATTACAAGTAAATATTAAATTTTCTACCCAACAATTGTTTTCTTAAATTTCCACTGTTTTATCAATTGAGCATATCCAATTCTACTACAAACAATTGAAATAAGGTTTATAATATCATAATCTATGGTATTCTAAATTGAACAATTTAATGAGGAAGTATGTGACAAAGTCTTGAAGGTAGAGCAAAAGTATAATGAGATACAACGACCTATTTATGATAAGTACAATATTGTTCAAACAATTCCCTATTTCAAAACATTTCAATTTGTTGTTGCAATATGTGTAAATCAAGAATCTACAAATTAAAAATGTAGGCCTCAATTATGAAATTTATTTAATTTTACAAAATAGGTGTCATGAAATGTGCATATCATAGATTTTTTAGAAAGATTTTTTGTAAGATCAAGAGGTTTCAACCTGCTTGGATCAAGTAGCTTCTATATTGGACACAGCTTGAACATCAATGTATGTTGAAGATTCTAGGAAGTCACAGGAAAAACATTAGTCTTTTATAAAGTTAGATAGGAATTAGGCCTCATGGAATTCTTAAATTAGTTTGAAGTCATCAATAAACTCATCTCATAACGTGGATTGACATGTCATCAAAACCACTTTAATTATAAACTGTCATTCAGGTTTGGGATGCCAAGTTTTTTTCCTTTGAAACTCATTTTTAGCAAGCCAATGGTTAGCTGTGCACCTCACTATTGACCAATAACAGTCTTTAAAATAAGAGTAACAGAGGCAGAAATAGATCCTATCTCTGCTGTATTGGCTGTGTTTTTCCACAAAGTTTGGCTGAGAGGACTAAGTGAAATCTGTCCAAGTGTTGGTGCAGTTGATCGAATCTCCATGGCTACTGAAAGTAGCACCAACTCAGCCTATGATATTATAATTAACATGGTATTAAAATTCAAACTGCCATGAAAAGTATTTGCAAATCTGAACATGCTAGACAGATGAACACTTTGAAATATTTAGCAATCATGGATACATATTTTAAAACTATTACACAGACACAGTATTCTCCTAAATGGGTCTTTAGACACCTTTGTGTTATCAAGTGACCCTATAGAGAATATGTTTGTAAAGATAATGGAAAATAGATTCTATTTTTTCTGATGGCAGATTATTGAATGCAATCTGATTTATTTTTTCTGTAGAGATTATGGAAAATAGATTATAGGCAATATCTCTTCCCTCTTGTCTGTCATTTTATTTCTAATTTATTTTTTGGCATGAAAAAGAGGAAGTCTATTTATTTTTGTTCACTTAAATTTAGACATTAGGATGTTTAAAGTAATTTATTTTTTGGGACAAATCAGGGATCGATATGGCAGCTCAGGAACCACCACCTAGTGGTATATTTACCAATACAGATGTTGAGATCTATAAATTACGCCGTATTCTACTTGAGCCCACCACCACAGGGCTTTACATGGATACATGTGTGTCCATTCTACATAGCTTAGAGAAGATTAGATGGACATTTGAGAACAGACATGCTTTGTCTGCAGAAAATATAGTAGTTATTCTTGCTCAAATGCAGCAAGAGATTAGTGCTGAGGTTTTTCTTGCAGATGTTCAACTTTAAGTCCCAAAAGAAACTGCCAAAAGTAAATGTTTTCCATTTTACGTTGGTAGATCCAAGGTTAAGGGATATCAGGTGACTAGATGTAATGGTCGTCAAATGGCCTCTTTGATATACCCGCGCTTTCTTGCAGCATTTGGTCAATATCCAAATAACGACCAAATTCCTTTATACTTTGCACAACAGTTGTACGCTGAGGTTCATTTGGGCCTCAACGTCAACTATTTAGACCTACCAGAATATTATGGTTAGGGGGGCATGGTAGGGTAGCTGATAGGGATGCTTTTTGTCAAGCACATCAGTGCCTCCAGTGTATCGGGATATGGTTGGGCAAATATCACCAGCTATCTCCCTAGCCCTCGCGCCTATTGCAAATCAGGTTATCATTGCTTCTCAAAGGGAAGCAATTGATAGTGTTGGTGATATAGTTGCTCCTGCATCTACGATATCTACTGATCGTGTGGGTAGATATTTGATGAGTCATCAAATCATGCTACTAATCCTTATGGTATGGCGGGCGTCCTTTCACCGTTGGACATAGATGGTCTTATAGGAGAGCAGATGCTTCAGAGTACAGCTTGTTGTTTGTCAAACGACCTATTGGAGGTATATGTTTTCATTGCAACAAAGCTTGGGATCCCAATACATGAGGTCAAATGACATGTGGGTAGAGCTTTGCGTTCACATCCAGGATTCAACCATGCTACAGGTCCTTCACCACATTCACATCAACCTGGTAGCTTTGCAAATCCTACAGATCCACCTACAGATCATTCAATTGTTGGAGAGGAGGATTTACCTATTGGTCATTCTACGAGTGTTCAACATCATGCATCTCAGGGCCTAGATGAAATTGAGGATCAGTTGCAGACGATGGGATCATCAAGTTATGTGGATATGTTGCTACGTGGAGATATGTCGTCAATGCCATCTCACCTGGTTAGTCCACTACACGTCAATATTGGAGCGAGCCAGGGAGACCCATGATACAACTGAGTTGACAGATAGGATCATTGTAGCGGATCCTACAACACTTGATATAGAGGTATGTATGTATGTACACACATGCACAATTTAAACTTGTTTAAATTTTAAATTACTTGTTTTACTTAAATGGTAGATAGTACTAATGTACACATTTATGTTATATATATTGTAGAGAGAGTTAGCTCATGTTACACCTAGTGTGAGGATGGAGCGTGTACGTAGGCGTGATTTAGATGATGCGACTAATGTTGGTGGACAGGTGAGTTTAAGTTTTTAAATCATGTACTCAGGTATGTATATAATTTGTACACATGTATATAGATATAGAACATTATTCCAATTTGGCATAATGTAATTAGATTGTCTACATGTCTTGTACTATATCCAGGGCTTGGGGCATCCATCGGAGCAAGATTCTCATTCAGAGGGTCGCTCAATTCGGAGCTGGCATCGCGACCCTATTGGAGCTTGACTTAATTAATAGGTAAACAAGTTGTAGCTACAAGATGCAATGTTTATTTTATGTTTTCACAACAACTGCTCAAAGTTTTGAATTAAACATGCTGGTAATTTATCTAGGTGCTAATTCTTTGGCACATGTCTTTTTCTAGGCTCTATGTACGAGGAGTCATTGTTAGGTACAAAAGGTAAATTTGCTAAGATTCTACTATTTATGTGTCTCTTGAGATTGCTCACTCTTATAGTTTCATCTGCTTATTTCTGGACTCTGATTAATTGATATAATAATGGTTCTTTTCTAATTAATTATATTTGAGCAGGTTCAAATCAAATTTATTTGGTATGTGCTTCTAATTTGTCTTGATGGCTTATTGATGGATAAATTACATCATCTTTGCTGCTAACAATTTTGTCTAGATCCAATAAAGCTGGCACCATTTTTTAATTTGCGAATCTTCAGTTTGTCAAAGCCATGGTTTTAATCAGTGATTTTTTTTGGAATCTATAGGCATGGAATCTATTTTTTCCCATCGGCATTGTGAAGAGCACTACAAAGTTTGTATAGAATCGTGAGGTGAGTCACTTGCCATGGTTTCAATCAGTGGTTTTTGTTTTGTTCTTGTAGTTCCTGATAAGTTTCTATCAAAGATTTGTTGACCCAGGACTTATATTTTGCTATGTAATTTCACTGTCAAGCTCTACTCTTATTGGATGACCTTATTAGAATTTCTCTTTTCAGATTTCTTTTAGAATTGCTGTGGTCTTCAAGCCCAAATTTCAATGCCCTTTCTTATGGTTTTTTACTTCCTTTAACATTGTAGTTACTATCTTTGTATATACAAATCCATAGACATGGGTGTAATTTCTTTCTAATTGGTGATCCAAAAGTATTTGAAAGTTTAAAGCTGATTTCTCTGTTCAATGTTTGGTTTTCAGGAAATCCAGGTTGAAAAGGACCATTAGAGTGCATGCAATCAGTATCAAGATGGCAGATATTCCACCAGATGAATGCTCTTGGAGAAAATATGGTCAGAAACCTATCAAGGGTTCTCCACATCCAAGGTATGATTGTTGTACTCAATAAACGTTGTTGGTTTATCTTGTCCAAAGTGTTTATAAAATTCCTTCTTTGGCGTAGGCTTTATGGCTGTCATAGGTATCCAGATATGAGCAGTGCCTCTGTAATTGAGGCTCCTATGGTTTCATTGGTCAAGATTTATTGTACTTTTTATTTCTGTTGGTAAATTTTCAATGTAAACTGATATTTGCAACTTCTTGCTTTCCTCAGAGGATACTACAAGTGCAGCAGTGTCTGGGGTGTTGTTCTGCTAGAAAGCGTGTAGAAAGAGCCTGACTGAGCAAGAAGACAAGGACAAGACACTGACTGAGCACACTTTTCGAGTAACCAGCCAAATGGCACTTCATTTTCTGGGTCAAAATAGTTTGGGCAGCTAAACCAATTGGCACGTCCAAAACTCTCCGTGCCCACATCCAGCTTTTGGGTCCCCCATGTCCCATTTTGTACACTGCTACTTTTATTACATCCAAAATTCCCCACACCCAAATCCAGCTTTTGGGTCCCATTTCTGTATGTTGCTTTCCGAATTACTTCCAAAATTCCCCATACCCAAATTTACATTTTGGGTCCCATTGTGTATTTTGGATTTCTTCTAGTCCCCCACTGTGTACCAATGTCTATGCTGCATTTTCTTCAAATACCCAAATTCAGCTTTTGGGTCCCCACTGTGTACACCGCATCTCTTCCATTATCCAGTTCTTGAAGCATGATATGACTGCTATCAACACATCAGGAATTGACATCGGCTGAGAAGAATAATGTTCTAGTGTTTTTGTGCACATCCACAGCATTGCTTGATAATGCACCATGCAAATCCAAGTGACTTTCAAGTTTCAGATGGAAATATGGAGATCAAGTAATTAAATGCAGAAATGAGGTGTTCTGTAAAACAAAACTTTTATGCTGCCATTGCTGTATAGAAAACTGTATCAAAAACAGAGTCTTGCTCTTATTTCATGAAACTGTGTTCAAACTTTTACATAAACGTGTCCAATGATATTATGTGATTCACAGGCAAGAGTAGATTGTTCTTCTTAGGAGACAATTTTTGGCTATATAAATAAGTGTTAAATGGAGAAATATGTGAATTGATGGTGTGCTGCTTATGTTAAAGCTTTTGAAAGGGTTTTTACATTGATGAGGCTGGGATTGTGTCACTTTCATGGAATGAAAAACTTGTGATCCGGATGATTTTGGTGGAATGAAAAACTCCTAATTCTTAGTTTTCATTAGCTTGCTCACTGATTAGGCTTGGGCCTTGATACAGAATGTGCCTCTGCTACTTTGATGGAATACAATACCTTGGTGCTTTGTCTAAAGACTTGTGCTCTCGATGATTTTGGTGGAATGGATAGCTCTTAATCTTTAGCTCTCAGCTGTAGATGATTTTGACAAAATAGATACCTCTCACAAAATTGATACATTATATAGTTGTCTCAATAAGCAGCATTAGTAAATCCCCATTTCTTACCTGAAGAAAACTTGTTGAAATTCTTGTAAAGTCCACCAGAGTTTAAACCTGGGTCATTGTCATGGAAAATGCCCAATCTTACTGGTGTATCACAGTCCAAGGGACATCTTTTTATACCTTTTAAATGGACTTGAAAACAATCTCTTTGCAACTCTCACGTGTTACTTTATGTCAGATTAACAAACAAGATTATTGTGCATATTATAGTGTCCTAACAGGAACTTGCCCACTCTTCCAAAGATAAATGTGCCAAGAGTTAATTATGATCTTGCAATGCTGTTATCTTTCCTTGGCACAATAAGCAATTTCAGTTTTTAGATTAGACAAGACTTAATTCTCGTTAAATCATGACTGCATGACAACTATTTCTGAGATCCTACAACTGATTTATTTCCTTTGGTAGCTTTGGACCAAATCAAGGTCTAATAACAAATATAATGATTCTTGACATTCAAGGTAATATAGAAAAAATTCCATACTAATTAATGTTTAAAAGAAATATAATAAAAAAACTTCCAATCTGGTATATATGTGCAGATACAAAAAAATTGGTATAATGCTGCCAGGTTATTACAATCATGGTCAATTACATCGGCAGTATATCAAAAAAACAAAAAGAAATATTGGTATATGAAACCTGACACAATTCTTAATAGATACGGATTCAAGAATGAATCGACAAGAGGATTCGCATGGCAAAAATATGCACAGATTGAAGTCTAAAGTTTATCTCCACACAAAAGCTTTCCATGTTATATTATGTAACATTAACAATTGGACCTGATCTTGTAAGAGATTGGTTGACTGGCATACCCCAAGTTCCTGGCATACAACAAAGCAACCAAATAATGAAATGGTTTATTGAGGTCCTTTTCCTAGACATATTACGTCAATTGAATCTATCTACTGAATGCACCTGTCAAGATGGACCATATTGAGTCAATCTACTGAATGCATTTGTCAAGATGGATCGTATACATAAAACAAATACACATGTTCTCTTTCCCATATTTTAGAACAAAGCTACCAGTTTGGGGTTTGGAGTTTGGGTTTGGCAGTATGGCAATTTTTTCCCTGGTTCAACCATACATATATATTTATACCCATAAGTTGCAAAAAAAAAAACATACCAATTGTAAGCACAGTTGATAGCGACTTTCAGATGGAAATATGGAGATCGAGTAATTAAATGCGGAAATGAGGTGTTCTGTAAAACAAAACTTTTATGTTTGCCATTGCTGTATAGAAAACTGTATCAAAAAACAGAGTCTTTGCTCTTATTTCATGAAACTGTGTTCAAATTTTTACATAAACGTGTCCAATGATATTATGTGATTCACAGGCAAGAGTAAATTGTTCTTCTTAGGAGACAATTTTTGGCTAGATAAATAAGTGTTAAATGGAGAAATATGTGAATTGATGGTGTGCTGCTTATGTTAAAGCTTTTGAAAGAGTTTTTACATTGATGAGGCTGGGATTGTGTCACTTTCATGGAATGAAAAATTTGTGATCCGGATGATTTTGGTGGAATGAAAAACTCCTATTATAAAAGTTTTTATGTAAGAAAATGAATTATATCAAATGGGATATATAAATTATCAAAATTGATATATGATTAAAAATTTTGGACACAATGGAGGTTAAAGAGAGCTTAAAAAAAAAAATTCAACCTTCATTTAGCAAAAAGTTATCAAAAAGACTATATTCTAGATAATGGAAGAAATTTCAAATTACCATAAAAAAGAATATTGATTCTTAGTTTAGCTTAATCACAATTCCACATGTTTTAGATAACAAACCAATCAGTAATGTAAATGTCCATAATTTATAAGCCAACATTACATATTCAATGATGATCAAAATCCTAAAAAGAAGCCAATATAACCTAAAATGTGATGATATAACATTTTACATGTCTAATGCAAAACCTTGCTTGTCTACCCTTTAGAGCATCTAGTTGCCTTCTATGTATGTTGCTTGCCATCTACTGTTTCCTAGTGTTTTAATTATGTCTCAAAACTTGCCATGTCTCAAAACCTACCACTGTGAATAGACAATGAAATTGTTATCAAGAAGGTGGTGTTTTCATAGTGTGTCATGAATTATGTGATCTTTTATTAGATTTCAACTTTATAGTTTTTTTGAGTGAACTCATTGATCCATATTTCATGAGTTGTGATTGAAGTGGTTCATAAGAACCCGTCTCTCATGAACTACATGAATGATCCACTTAAAACTCATGAGAGATGGGTTCCTTGTGATTTGCTACTCATGAAATAAAGTTCAATGAATTTGACTATAAGATTATGTAGTTTCAACCATCTAACGTTTCTTTGTGTTTTCATTATGTTTCAAAAACTTGTCATTTTTGTGTTTTGGTGAATTCATTATGGTTCATAAGAACCCATCTCTCATGAGTTGCATGGACAGTCCACTTAAAAGTCATTAAAAGTCAAGAATATGAAAAACTTGGAAAAAAACAAGCTAAAACTACACTTGACTATTAATATTAATATTAAAATCATTACATGCATTCTTAATAACTCAAAAAAGAAGAAGTTAAAACTACACTTCACTGTTAATATTACAATCCGAAAAAAAATTATTAGGAAAAAATAAGTTAAAACTACACTTAACTATTAATATTAATATTAAAATCATTACATGCATTCTGAAACTTAGACAAAAAAAATTAAAACTACACTACACTTAACTTGTTAATATTAAAATTGAAAAAAACTATTAATATTAAAATCCAAAAAAAACTATTAATATTTAAATCTCAGAAAAAAAGGAGGAAAAGCTAAAAAGTTGTTGATAAAACGTGTTGCATGAAAAAACCAAAAAACCGCTAATTTGGGAAAAAAATTGGTGGCTTTTTAGGGGTTCATTTGAACCCCATTAGAAGGGGGGTTCTAATGAACCCCCTCTTTTTTTACTATGCTTTTTTAATTATGAAATTAATGCATTTTTTACTTTCGAAGCTCCATTTGGAGGTGCAAATGGAGCCAAATAGATTAATCAAGTTGGAGAACCGTAGTCCTTGAAACAAGCTTCCTAACAACTATAAATTTGATATATTTTGCTTTTAATTTGTATTATATTTTTTAGTTTTACTAGACATAGGTTTTTCACTAACATTAAGTTTTGGTGAAAAGCCATTGTGGAAAATTAGTAAGTTAGTGAACTTTTTTTGGAAAAATATGTACGCACCAATATTTATGTCCTCGTTCAAACAAAAAAAATAAAAAGAACCAATAAATACTAAAAAAGTTATGTGATTGAAAGTGCACCTATGTCTAAATTGTAATTAGTTTGACTTTAAAACTTAATTAAAAGAAAAATATTCAACAAAATATTATGGAACAAAATGGATGCCCTAAATATCAGTGTTACCAACCTAAATTCAAAAGAATCATAATTCAATCCTTTGTAGAAAAAAAGTTATGCGATTGAAAGTAGACATCACTTTTTAAAAATGTTGTTTACTATTAAAAACTAGTTATCAAAGGAAATGCAAAAAAATTATAATTTTTTTTAAAAATATATATATATATTTAGAATCTACAGAGAAAATCTCACAAATCACTAGTTTGGATCATCTTCAAATTCCTAACAATTTACCTACTATAAGTGTCAGAGAGTGAAGATTTTGCTCAAAATGTTGCTTTCAATGTCAAGTTTAGCCAAAAAGTGTAACCCTTATACGACAAGAAACATAGGGACTATGTTGCATGCGAGCATATCTTTGGAATGTGAAAGCAGGATGAATTTGAAGGCAGGAAATTTCACAAACCCTTGAAATAGTTGTAAATGTCAACACTTGATGATCAATATTGTCAATGCCAACTGTAGCCCTTGCAAGTGTGAGGCCTTATGATTTGTGTATTGTTAAGGCCCATGCCATTTTAAGTGGGATTTGTCGTCGACCACCACGATTCAATGGAGTTATAGGACATTTTGTGGGTTGTTTGGATCCCAAGGAGGGCCTATGTAATTATTGAATTGGAAAACAACAAACAATGGAAGTTGGGTTGGTTTTTTAGTATCTTGTGAACTTATTTTTTGTTATGTCTAAGTGTACCATTTAAAAGGTTTGTTTCAACCCAAATATTTGAACATAACATAACCTTTCGGTCAATACACAAAAGGATACTAGATTGTAGTTGCTCTTCATCTAGATTTAAACTTGTTGAGCTTCGTAGTTGTTTTGCAGTTGACAAGGTAATAGGTTTTGCTAAAGACAACATGTGTTTATTATGTAGGGAGACCATTTCATTTTTCGCAAAGAGGTGTATGGAAGATAAGAAAGCAGATTGCTCTTTAGAGGAGAGCGAGGAGCTTGAATGTGACATTAGTAGTTGTTAATCTATAAGTGTTGGTTCTGCATTTCATAAATTACATAGAATTTCACAAAATAGCACTTGGACATGGTCCTCTTCGCTTTGCCAAAATATTTTTTCAATGTAATAACTTTTGTGAAGCTACGCCATAGTGTGCCCCCATATGAAGATGAAGCATACGAAGGTATGCCTTTGACTGGTGGTAGCTGGCCAAGGTCACCAAATAGCATGATTGAGCATCCTCTAAAAGACGATTGGTTATGTGAGGGGAATGCTTCACGCAACCTCATGTCAATGCACCACAACAACTTTGGACCAATGAAACTCATTTCATCTATAAGAATGTATCGAATGAAATACATTTTTTCTTGGAAGGTTGCAAGTGTTTTTCCTTGCAAGGGATGCATATATTTTATTGGAATGTACAATGCATAATGAATGGTTGATGCTTCTATGTTGAAAGTCGCAACACTTGTAGGTGGAAGAAGCAATAAAGGGGATTGGCTAGTTGGTGATGAACTCAACACTACAAACTTGATGCATTTTATCAAGTGTGACTTTCAGTTCCCTGAATAATTGTTTTTAGTGGTGGCTTGAAAGTGTTGGGAGATAGGTGGGACACAACAATATCAAATGCTTTTTGTTGTTCAGGAGACAAGTTATTATTGGATTTTTCAGTGGGCAAGTGGGGGACTTGAAATGTTGGGTGAATTGTGTCTATAAATGTGGTAGCCATCATTTGGTGTAGTGGGACAAGAAAAGGAGATCCCCAATCATGATTCAAGTCTATTTCACGTAGACCAAGCATGTCAAGTTCATTTAACTGCAATGGAAGTCCAGGATGTTGACTTGACAATACTTGCCATTCATTTTGGTTGGGCTCTTGCTCTTGCTCCTCATCGAAAGTTGTGTCTGAGTCAGTTGCTTGATCAGGTTTTGTTGGGGTGTCTAGCACGTGCCACAGATGGTATGTGGATGGCATCCTCTCCCAATGCTCTATAATCTAAGTAGTGGATGACCCAAAATCATTGTGAATGTTACGAAATGGCTGGTAGAGTAATAGTTCGATCAACCAAAAGTCATGGAAGCATGGGTCATCTCTTGCAGGGATTGTTGTGAACCATGGAGTGACACAAAGAATTACTTTTGTAGATCACAATTTCTATTGATTGAATTTTCGTGATGCTCTAAAGGACCACTTTTGAGTCACATCAATAAGTGATATCAGATGCTCTGAAGGGGCTTTGTTGCATGCGAGCATATCTTTGGAATGTGAAAGCAGGATGAATTCGAAGGCAGGAAAGTTCACAGACTCTTGAAATAGTTGTAAATGTCAACGCTTGATGATCAATATTGTCAATGCCAACTGTAGCCCTTGCAAGTGTGAGGCCTTATGATTTGTGTATTGTTAAGGTCCATGCCATTTTAAGTGGGATTTGGTGTCGACCACCACGAATCAATGGGGTTATAGGAACATTTTGTGGGTTGTTTGGATCCCAAGGAGGGCCTATGTAATTATTGAATTGGACAACAACAAACAATGGAAGTTGGGGTGGTTTTTCAGTATTTTGTAAACTATTTTTTTGTTATGTCTAAGTGTACCATTTAAAAGGTTTGTTTCAACCCAAAGATTTGAACATAACATAACCTTTCAGTCAATACACAAAAGGATACTAGATTGTAGTTGCTATTCATCTAGATTTAAACTTGTCCAGCTTCATAGTTGTTTTGCAGTTGAAAGGTAATAGGTTTTGCTAAAGACAACATGTGTTTATTATGTAGGGAGACCATTTCATTTTTATCAAAGAGGTGTATGGAAGATAAGAAAGCGGATTGCTCTTTAGAGGAGAGCAAGGAGCTTGAATGTGACATTAGTAGTTTTTAATCTATAAGTGTTGGTTCTGCATTTCATAAATTACATAGAAGTTCACAAAATAGTACTTGGACAAGGTCCTCTACGCTTTGCCAAAATATTTTTTCAATGTAATAACTTTTGTGAAGCTACGCCATAGTGTGCCCCCATATGAAGATGAAGCATACGTAGGTATGTCTTTGACTGGTGGTAGTTGGCCAAGGTCACCAAATAGCATGATTGAGCATCCTCTGAAAGAAAATTGGTTATGTGAGGGGAATGCTTCACGCAACCTCATGTCAATGTGTCGCAACAACTTTGGACCAATGAAACTCATTTCATCTATAAGAATGTATCGAATGAAATACATTTTTTCTTGGCAGGTTGCAAGTGTTTTCCTTGCAAGGGATGCATATATTTTATTGGAATGTACAATGCATAATGAATGGTTGATGCTTCTATGTTGAAAGTCGCAACACTTGTAGGTGCAAGAAGTAGTAAAGGGGATTGGCTAGTTGGTGATGAACTCAACACTACAAACTTGATGCATTTTATCAGGTGTGACTTCCCAGTTCCCTGAATAATTAGTTTTAGTGGTGGCTTGAAAGTGTTGGGAGATAGGTGGGACACAACAATATCAAATGCTTTTTGTTGTTCAAGAGACAAGTTATTATTGGATTTATCAGTGGGAAAGTGGGGGACTTGAAATGTTGGGTGAGTTGTGTCTATAAATGTGGTAGCCATCATTTGGTGTAGTGGGACAAGAAAAGGAGATCCCCAATCATGATTCAAGTCTATTTCACGTAGACCAGGCATGTCAAGTTCATTTAGCTGCAATGGAAGTCCAGGATGTTGAATTGACAATACTTGTCATTCATTTTGGTTGGGCTCTTGATGCTCTTGCCCCTCATTGAAAGTTGTGTCTGAGTCAGTTGTTTGATTAGGTTTTGTTGGGGTGTGTAGCACGTGCCATGGATGGTATGTGGATGGCATCCTCTCCCAATGCTTTATAATCTAAGTAGTGGATGACCCAAAATATTTGTGAATGTTATAGAATGGTTGGTAGAGTAATAGTTCGATCAAACAAAAGTCATGGAAGCATGGGTCATCTCTTGCAGGGATTGTTGTGAACCATGGAGTGACACAAAGAATTACTTTTGTAGATCACAATTTCCATTTATTGAATTTTTTGTGATACTCTAAAGGACCACTTTTGAGTCACATCAATAAGTGATATTGTCTCAAAAAAGGTGGGGTGTGCCATGTAATCTTCAACAAAGGATGTGGATTTTGATGTAGATGTGGGCGAAATCTAAACACGTTGAAATATTTGAAGGTCAACATTTAAAGGAGAAAATGTCCTACTAGATAGGGAGAGTGATAGTTTTAGTAGAAGGTGGCAACTTTCTTGGGCTCCAATATCACATTCAACAAGGTTGTCAACAAGCATTTTTTGAAAAGCTATTGGTGTTGTCTTGTCAAGGTCAGAGGTGGTTGAAATGCGATAAATTATTGCATGGTATGATTCGGATTTGCTTTCAAGTTTGCTGCATATATTGCAATATATTTAAGGACTGCATCAATTGAGAGAATTGGTTGGAAATATACAGTAGCTCTCTATATAGAAAGGATTGTTGGGTTGTGAAGATTCAAGCGATCATCATTGCAAGTAGGTGTGTGTTTCGCTTGGCCGATTTCGGTAGTTGCAAGACTTGATTTATCTTGCATGTTCCAAGGGGCTTTATAACGACATTCAAGAGATGTCCTTTTTCTTCGTAGACATGTTTGCAAGGTACAATTTGTGTGGCATTGAACACAATGAACCAGTTCATTATAGTCAATGGAAGGATTGGTAAACATAATCATACTTTTGTACATTAAATAAGAGTTATCAAAAGTAGATTGGGGAAAACTTTGGTTTCTTAATGGAAGAGGGTGTGGGTTCCATGTAGAGACATATTTTTCGATGTAGTCAATTGTATTTTGTACTGATTGAATGTTATCCCACTGCAATTTGGTGATTGCAGGTGCCTCCTTCAGCTAAAGAAAACCATTAATATGTGTTGATCCTCTGTGTTGCCATTCATACCTAGGGAGAGAGGAGATTTAGGAAGCAATTAAAACAAGAGCGTTATATAAAAGTATGGACTATACTTTGTAGCCTCCACCTAAAAGTTGCTTGAGGATAACTAGGTGTGGTAGACGGCATGAAACTATGCAAGTCTGGCCATTTAATTGTATTTATTGCACCAAGGGTAAAAAAAGTGTTGGGAAACCAATTTGAATGACCCTGTTTGAAATCTGACCCCTATGTTGGTTCCAAAATGGTTTTGTACCATGTATTGATGATCTAAAGTGCATTAATTAATTGACTAGTTTGTCATTAGGTAGGTCCTTTAGTCTTTGGCAAAGGTCAAAGATTGTTGACGGTAGATGACTATCTAGATGTTTGTGGATAAAAACAGACGTTTCTTGGCTTTGATGGCACATTATTATATTAAGGATGAAGTATCTAAACCTTAGGTTTTGGCTAAATCTATTATCATGGTACCTTAGAAGATGGCAAGCATATTCATGTAGCTTAACTTCTTTCATATGTTGTTGATTGAATATTCCTTCACCTTTGGATACAAAGTAGGGAAGGTCGTCACAAATAAACCTTCGGTGGTGTATTCATTTATGGGTGATAGAGAAATAGGTGGCCAATTAATGATAGGAGTTGGTCGTCCTTCTCCTAGGTATAACAAATCGCACAACTCTTCAACCTCTCTACGTCCAGGGAGGAGGTTTGCCACAAATGAGGATGTGGTTTGCATATTTTCTTACAACAAGCCATCATATGGACCATTTGGTTGCATGAATCTTTCTTCAGTGGGTTCAAGATTTGAAGTTGCAACATATAGACAGCCGGAGATATCTGTGGATGCAACAGACAAGCATGACAAAGATGACTCATCTAAGTGCACATCTTTGTAGTAAGCATCATTACATATCTTATTTATAGTAATACCTCATGAACATGTCCTCTACTAACATAGAAACTACATTGTTGAGAGTCAAGATTTTTTTATTCATTGTGAGTATATCTAGATCATTTATATGCCTTCGTAAGTAAGTTACAATTGCAGATATATTTTGAGGAAAAAAAATACTATGGCCATTGTATTTTAATTGCCCCTCTTTGCGTAGGTGACCTAAAGGATAGGGCTAACTCTTGCTATTAACATCTCTTCAATTTGAGTTAGTTGTTGCAAACAAGTAGGTTGCTATCCAGGGTCCATGTTGTTCCACTTTGAGAAGCGATGACCATTTTTTTTCTGAAATGCATCTATAACAATTACATAAACCATTTAATTGGGCCTAGTTTTAATTCTTGGATATTTTTCCATACAAACTAGACATGTTGGCATGGTTGAAAGTTTATCCACCTTTGAGCGAAAGGTATTTCTTGTGCAGTGCGATAATTTGTAGGGAAAGGTGGAGGAGGGTATATTTTTTGAAAATGATATGGGTTGAACTATAGGCTGCATTTGAGGAGTTGGTGTTTGTAAGTGGGAGGGCTATATGAGTGACCAGGAGCAGTTGTGGGGGTTGCTTCTTGGGGGATATGACATCTTTCACGTCTCTTTGCATTAAGACTATCTTTCTTTGCATGGTATCGTAAGCATTTCATTTGATTCTGATGATATTTTTCTTGCTTGATTTCATCTCGAACTTCCATTACAAGGTATGTTGTAGATGAAAGTAAGTTGATTTTAAAATTTATATTTTCATACCGTGGAAAAAAAATATTACAAGATTTTAATTTGACTTGAAAGTTATAGAAAGTTGTGATTAAACATTAAAATATCATGACTAAATATTTATGATAGTTGAAAGAGATAACATGGTGTGAAATTTAAAATTTGAAAATGATAAAGGAAAATACTGATAATTTAAATACCAACATAGATATATGTCAAAAAGAATTTATTTAATAGATCACATGTGCTTGGGTTCTACAATGACATATAGGAAGGCTATAATCATACAATCCTATAAAATATAAAGTACAAAGTATATATGACTATGTTGCAAAGTAATATATTAAAATAAATATAATCAACAATATACAAATAATCCTCAGTCATGGAACCAAGTGTGCCTTGCTCTGATGAAGTACACAAATTTGGAAGTTAGATACAAAACCTACTATTTCTACCCTTTCTCTCTTTTGAACCATCTTCGACATAAAATTTTGTTAAGCTTTCCTTTTTTCCTTTTGATGGATTTAGAGAGTTAGGTTGAAAAATGTATTGAGGTTTTTGGCCTAAATCCAAATGACTCTCCTCCCTTGCCACTTCACCAAGGCCTCATTTTGAGTCTACCACTTTCATCTTGCTTTATGCCCGCCCAAACCCATTTTTGCAGTTTGCATTGAAGAGATTGATCCTCCCACTGTGACCAATTTATCCACGGCCAAGTCCAAAGGCCCCATCAGGAAAAACCATGGAATCAACAATATACAAATAACCCTCAGCCATGGAACCAAGTGTGCCTCGCCCTGATGAAGTACGTGACTCTGGATGGTAGATACAAAACCTACTATTTCTACCATTTCCCTCTTTGTAACCATCTCCGGCATAAAATTTTGTTAAGCTTTCCTTTTTTCCTTCTGATGGATTTAGAGAGTTCTGTTGAAAAATGTATTGAGGCTTCTAGCCTAAATCCTAATGACTCTCCTCCCCTGTCGCTTCACCAAGGCCTCATTTTGAGACTCTACCACTTCCATCTTGCTTTATGCCCACCCAAACCCATTTCTGTAGTCCGCATTGAAGAGATTGAGCCTCCCACTGTGACCAATTTATCCCCAATTGAGTCCAAAGGCCCCATTAGGAAAAAACCACCTAGTCCCTATTGATACGCATAAGCCCAAACCCGTTGTTAAAAAGCTAAAGGGGAATTTGGGTGTTGCCCAGACTAGTGTGGCAACTATTCTTTGTGAGCTCAAATCAACCCCATACAAGACTGCTAGCAAGCCCACCTTGAAAAAGAAAGGCAAAGAGGAAGTCAAGATTTTGAAGGAACCTCCGAGCAAAGGTAAAAATGTGGTGGGCAAGGACTCTAAGGGGGATACGATGGTCGCAGATACGGCAGTGACTGGTGGTGATACCATCATTCGGTGCTCTGGTAGGCTAGCCAAGTATAGCAAAAACGTGCAAGTTAAAGACTTGGATACGAAAGAGGAGTGGTTTGACAACAAAGATAGTAGGGACGAAGAGGATTTTGGGAGTGAGGAGGAGTATGCTAGAGGGCCCAACACCATTCCTAAAATTGGCAAAGTGCAGGAGGACTCGGCCTCTCAGTCTTTGGACCCATTGGAAGTTGAGTGTGTTGATATTGGAAAGACTGCGGTTGGTGGGGAGGAGCTCTGTGTGTTGCAGGAAAGAATGGAAAAGTTGGACAAAATTTTTTGTGGTTTAACCCGCTTCACTGTTAAGCTGGTCCACTATCTTACCAGCACCCTGTCGGCGGTTATGAAGGATGAAATGGACAAGAAGAATGCCAAAGATCGTCAAGAATGGGTCGGAGATGATGATGTTAATCTCCTATCTAAGAACTGGGAAGATGCCAGTTAGTCTAATGTTTCTCCATTTTTTTGTCTATTTGTTGTTGGTCCAATGTGTTAGTTTTTTGGCTTAAGTCTTATGATGTTTTTTGGTCTTGAACTCTATTGGCCCTTGTGGCTCTTTATGTAAGGGTACAACACCATGTAAATGCTACTTACCTTATCAAACACGATATACAAATAATATAAGATAATAGATATAATATATTATTTTTAATGTATATAATATAATCCTATACAATCTAAAATCTAATAAAAAATATATATGCTTTTTAATAATATCCATCATTGAAATATATATTTTTTAATAATTTAAATATCAGTAAAATGTCTAATTGTATAGTAGATAGTATATTATATTTATATTATATAATATATAAATACTATATCATATAAATTAGATTATAATATCTATATTTTTTAGTTATTTGAAATATCTATTATGTCATATAATATATAAATATTTTGATAGATATTAACGTAGGCTTAAATATTTTTCATTTAAAATGTTGAGTGGAGTTGTAAAGCCTAAAAGCGCCCATACAAATGTCAACTAACAAAAGTAAAATTGATACGTGTTTTTAAGTACCTTTACCTATTTTTAGTTGTCAAGCAAAAATATAAACATGGCCACTCTCATGGTTGTGGTGAAGTTTTGCAGGTTATAATTCATTAGTGCTTTCAATTGTAAGTTTGGAAAGGAATAAACACTTTGGACAACATGAGGAGTAAAATTTGTTAGTTGTCCACTATTTTTTTTGTGATTAGGGAAGGAAATGCAATTGTGAAAGGTGAAATCGATTGAATTAATATTTCTCATGTTCAATTTCTATGTCCAGACAACCCTAGATTCCAGTAGTGGAGGAGAGTAAGTAATTAAGGAGCAGTGAGATCCAAACTAAGCATCATTCTACAAGAACCAATAATGTTTGAAGGCACTATAAAGAATAATCTAGATCCATTTGGGAGACTATTCAGATGATGAGATTTGGAAGGTGGGCTATATATGTTTGGCTTTTAATTTTCTCTTATTCTTGGATATCAATGCTCAAACTTATGAAGGTGGGGATTTATGTTAGTAAATATTAAAATTGATTGTGCTCATGCTCCAGGATTTGATAAATGTCATCTTGTGGAAATCATCCGGTTAAAAGAGGAAAGGTGGGGATTTGTAAGCTTGAAAATATTGTCTTTCTTGGAAAAGCTGAAATTGTGTTGTTGTTTTTTTTTTTTTTTGAAAATATTGTCGTCCTCGAAAAGCCTAATATTGTGTTGATTTTTGTTGGGGTTTGCTCCTTTAGGGGCTTACAAATCCATCATATATATTTTGAACCAATTGGGTCAAGAATCCTTGAATGTGGCTTGTAATTTGCACCTTATATATTAGTACAAGTCTTCCAGGAGATTACAATCAGAAGGGTATATGTAGGGGTGAGTTTATTGAGCCTTTGTTGAATACACTGTAATAACCATGACTTGGTCCTAGTATTGAGTGATGGTATGAAATCCTAACCTTTCTACTTTTGTATGTTTGAGATTGCAAATCCTTTACTTTGTGTAAATATTCCCTCCTTCCTTAGTTTATGAGCTAAATGCTTGTTTTTAATTAGGAAAAGTTATTGAATATGAGTCTTCAACTAGCTTGTTTCATAGTACATTGTGAGATCAACTAATGTTGATGCCAAATAG
>VDFB02119580.1:0-68033 GCA_007258455.2 Sequoia sempervirens | reverse complement strand
ATGCACCCCTAGATAACATGACCATATTGAAACTACTCAAAATCCCCCCAACATTGTCATTCTCACAAAATAACCAATGCAAGTTAAGTGAAGGAAATCCGGCCCTCTTATTCAACCCATAAGATCCAAGATCTATAAGCCTCGTAAAATTGAAATAAACTCCAAATATTAATGAATAAAATTGAGGAAATACATCCAATACCGAATTAATCAAAGGACATCAAAATTAAATGAAATGCACCAACACTGCGAAAAGAACATCAAAATCCTCATCTATTGTATAATCAAAATTTTCCACAACCAAATTAAGCTCAAAGTACTCGCACTGATTCCATTGATCCTAGCCAAGAATAAGAATCTTATCAAATCCCTCATTGACCCCATCTAAGAGAAAATATCCTACCTATTGGGCTTAAGTACATTTGTTCAATTTAGTCTTCTTATAAATGAGAAAATTGAAAGTCCCAAAAACTCCTAGTTATGTCATGATTAATTTGCATCATGTTTCCAAAGTAACATTTATCTCATTGCAAATCAAATATCTAAAATCATAAACTATTAGAGGCAAAGGATTGAGCCTTCATGATCAAGGATACCTTGAGCCATTCATATTTAGGCATACCAAGGATTCCAAGACCTCAAACACAAATCTCCTAATGGACAGAATAAGGATGTTAATGATACCCCCACTAGCATTAGGGTAACTTCTCCCAACATCAAAATGGGTCCCCCTCATTATTTTTACAAAGATCTTGTTGTCACCAAGCATTTTATTAAATTTTTCATCCCCATCACCAAACCTATTTTTGGCCCCATTTCCCTTATCACTAACCCTTTCATAGACCCCATCATTCCTATCACCAACCACAACCATCCACCTCAATCCATCATCTAGTATCAACAAAATCACACACCATTTGACCTACTCCAAAATGGTGAACCTATTTCCACCTTATGGGACTCCATACTATTTTTTTCCCTAAGAGATCATAAATCGAGCTTTGAAATGGACTTGGATGCATCAACATATGCTAAGGAACCCCTCTTAACACATAAACTCCTCGCACCCAAAATGTTGGAATCCCAAGTAATCCAAAGACCAAAAACCTAAAAACTTACCTAGATCCCACAACCCCAAACATCTAAGCCCACCATTCTAAATCCAAAATCTCAAATATTGAAAGATACCAAAATCCAAATTCATTTCAATTTAAAAACCAATCTTCAAAATCCAAAGACCTTAAAGAAAAAATCCATGAATTTAAGGCCATAAGTTAGTGGTCTGCAATCCTAAAAGTTCAAAATCCATTTAATATAAATATCCAAGCAAAAATCTAACAAGTCAAAAAAATATATTTGGGTTCCAAAATCAAACAATATAGATACACAATCCAAAATTGAACGTTCTAATTTCCAAGAGCATAAAATATGATATCCCCTCAAACAATGATTTCTAAACTTCAAACATCCAAAAGTCACTATCACATCAAACAAAAAGTTCAATCTCAAAACACATGGTGTGTGAACTTGTCAATCCTAATTACCCTTGGTCCCATGGCATTTATTCATGCCTCTATAATCTCATCCTTCCATATACCCCTTTTACCCAACCCAATCAATCACCCCACATACCTCCATCATCACATCCCTTTCATTTAAACTTTCACATAACCATGCATCCTTCATCCAACCTACCTCCCACTCTATTTTCCTTGGTAGCAACTAAGAGAAGCCAACTTAGCAATTAAAGTTCACAACTTTTTTCATTGAGCACAACACTAGTAACATGATCCACATGAAGCAACTAACAAAATGGGATGTTATTAGCTTAAAATGGAAGTGGACATTTGAAATAAAAAATTAAACCAAAAAAATTAAAAATCAAGAATCAAAATAGTGAAGAGAAAAAATGTCCAACAATGAAACTATTCCTAAGACGCCTTGGAAAAATACCATGAGTAAAACCTATTTATGAATGTCATGTAAATTTGTTGTCTATGTGTACTATATACTTGGGAGAAAGCTTCTTCCAACCACTCATCCCATCCGTCCTCCACAACCATTTACTAGTATTTTGCAGCACATAATCATACCATCCCATCCACTGCATTCACATCCCAAAGTCATCATATCTATTCTCATTCCCACTCTTTATCTTGATTAGGAAGTTGACAAGAGACTAAAGCATGTATGTCCAAGCATAGAATCATAAATGGCATATAAGGGCGTATTTTTCTTATCGCATAGCCCTTCAAAACTACATCTGCTCCACATTTCCATCATGCATCCCTTCTCTCATTTTCATCCATAATCTCATTCTTCCATCCACTCAACACCTTCACCCTTAGTGTTAGAACAAGTTTTCTCCTTTAACAATTCAAACATCAACCAAACCCAAATAGTAAATCCAATCTCAACACAAGGTCTACAATCCTAAATTCCAAATATTGAAACCTTCAAGATTAGGATCACATACCTATACCCAACCCACACAACTATACCAAAATCCAAAACTTCCAATTATCTAAACACCATACCAAAAACATAGAAAAATATAAATAGTTCTAACCAAACAATCGAGCACATATCCAAAACATCCATAAACTTCATCCTTAATCTTGTTGAAATCCAAAATTTGTTTAGTTTTGAATCATTGCATTCAAGATATGTCTTCACAATCCTTAAAGTTGTTCTCAGTATATGTCATCCACATTAATAATGTTTTCATCATCATCAAATAAATCAAGTGTTGGATTTCAACTTGATCAAGGGAAAAATCTTATGGCTTTACTTTTCATCTTTTGTGAATGCTTGCTTTTGTGTGTGTGTTTTTCTGGCTTGCATTTGTGTGTATCATTTGTGCACCTTATGACTAACATAATCTCAATCTTCCGTATTATGGTGCATAAAGTCATGTGCCTACTTGGATATTAGTTCCCTGAGTGCTTGACACATCATGATGCCTTATATTATGCTGCATAATAGGTACTACAACAAATAATTTTCTCACAAAATTTGGAATCTCTTCAATGATTCCCTGCATGCGCCTCCCATCCACCATACTCAATCATCACACATAATTATTTTCATATCCCTCTCCTCATCCACACCCGTCATATCCCTTTGCATAACTCTTCACACATCTCATCCCTTTTACTAACATTATTTCATCTCCATGAATCCCAACTTTCCTACATCTAACCATCTTCCCCTCCCTTCTTACCTATTCAAACCCCAATCTTCATTCCTTTAGACTTAGATCTTCTTTTAAGAGACCACCCAAGTCCTATCGACTTGCCTGCTCTCTCAAGAGAGCATCACTAACCCATTTTCTAACCCTCACTCTTCCAAACAATTAGGGCATATCTCATTAAGTGTATGTATCTACTTTATTTGAAATGACATTACTTCTAATCACAATACCATTTTAAAGAGAGGCAAAATGTAGACACTTAAAATTGACTACTCTAATATTCACTTTTACCACTTTTGACACCCTACTAATCCCATCCTAACCACACTCATCATCTCAATGCCAATTAATTAGATAAATTATATGCATTTAATTAACTAACGTTTAGCCTCTAACACTCCCTCCATCAAATTAATTAAAAAATCATATTTTTTAATTAAACCAATTCCTATATCGATCTCCAATAATTAATTAAATGATCCAAGTATTTGATTAATTAGACTTAAGCCCCAAATCTAATCTATTCCACAGTAATAAGACTATCATGTCCTATCCACAATTAAAAATTAAAAATAAATAAAAGTATCAATCTTAAATATAGCCAACCCTAAATCTTAGCCGCCAAAACAATCAAACAAATCCTAGCCACCCATTTCCAACTACCTTCAATCCAAAGCCAATCTAAATTTTAATTTCAACCCTCCATACATCAACTACCAATATTTAATTTATCATCCCTCTCATTCAAATTTAAATTCTTATCAATTTTTTTATAAAAAGGGTGTAAAAACTTTATTAAAATCAAGAAGTAAATAGTACAAAGAGATCAGGGATTGAGTAGGATCCCAAGAAAAGAAAGCTCACGAACACTTAACCCAAACAAAACCACCACCCTTACATCCACAACCAAATCATTAGAAAGGACCCTCTCTATTTCATGACGATAATTAGGGGATAACCGATCCCAACCCTCAATCTTCCAATTCTCATCCTGCTCTAAAGCCCACTTGAGCAAACAATCTACAGCCCTATTCCTATTGGAAATAGGATGCTATTTAATTGCAATCCTAAACATTATTTATTTAATGTGTCTCCTAAGTCCTTGGAAAATTTTCTCAAACACTAGGATTAGAGAGAGATTAATTTTGGATGAAATAATCATGTTAATTGACAGTTGTAATTAATTCTAAATAATAGGAGCATTTGAGAGCGTCCAAGATGAGTTCCTAAATAATAGGAGCACATGGGGCACCCACATGGAAGGTGAAACTCACCTTGAGTTAAGTTAACTGTTTGGAGTAAAAGATAAAACTTTTGAATGCATGTAAAGATCCTAGGAGTTAGGGTTTGATGTTTACATGCATGAAGTTTAGTTTAGTTTAGTTCAGACCAATTCAGTTCAGTTCAATTCAAAATCAGTTTAGTTTAGTTTAGTTTAGTTCAATTCAGTTTAGTTCAATTATGGTTTAGTTATCTTCAGTTAGTTTTAGTTGAATGCTAGTTGACTTTAGTTAATTTGGAATGCATAACTAATGACTTGAGTTGCATGACAAATAACAGGTGACTTCCTTCAGTTAACAAGGGATGACCATTCTTTCCTGAATGGTGGAGAGAGATGTTTCAATTAACAGAAAATGACTTGGACCCACTTTGAGTGCCCAAGTTGGCTTCTTGGAATTAACTCCTTTGCATGTAAAGATATTTCAGAAGGCTGAGTTAAGTGGGCCCACTCTTGGGCACCTACTTTTAGGATAAAGCCTTGAAGATATATACAGAATAAAGGTTGAGTTACTATTTCAGTTTGGGACGCCCAAATGGATGAAGATGATGATTTGGCATTGTTCTTCATGGTTAAACTCTACTTGGAAGAGATAGGTGTACCTTTTAGGAGATAGTGATTGAGCTTTGTAATTGTAACTCTTTTGGAGTTTACAAAGTTGTTTATTGCCTATATATCTCAAGCAAGTTGGAGAGAGTTTGTATTAGTTTATTGCAGGGTGTGAAGAAGATTTATTGAAGGTAGAAGAAGCATCTCAAGGAAGAATTGGAATTATTGTAATCTACTTTAGAGATTAAATAATACATTGATTCTTGGTGGAGTTTTTTCCCGAAAGGGTTTCTCCATGATATATGTTGTATATCTTCTAATATCTTGTCTAATTCTTCTACAACTTATGTCTTCATTCTACAAATAATAAAATGAATTAATCAAATAATCACCCACAAAGAATTTGTAACAAAGAATACATATTTAGATCAACAAGTATAATAGTTTTGCAAAGTATTAAGCTACATAAACACCTCAATTTTCAACATTTGGCATCAGAGATGAGGTTGGGTAGAGTATTGGGACACCTTTCTCTTAAAAGATTGGAGGTTTCTTGGCTGTAGTGGGAGCTTTTACTATTTTTGTTATTGTTGATTTTGGAAAATAAGTTTGTTACAAGAGGTATATATTCTTTCCTTAGAGGATGTTTATCATGTGTCATTGAGAGCTTGGATTCATAGGTTTGGTGTGAGCTTATGAAAAAAATGTGGTTTTGATTATGTGCATCATGATGCCATGGGATTGCTTAGTATCACAGTTCAGTGGGAGCATTTGGCAATAAAGTGGATTCTTGGTTGTAGGATGGTTTTGTTATTATGTCATGGTATACTCTTGATTAGCAGTTTAGAGTTGTGGCATGGTACATGTTATGACAATTTTGATCATGAGGAAATGTTTGAAATTCCATATGCTTTTGACAGTGATGGTTTGATGTTTATCTTGTTGTCATGTATAGCTCAGTATCACAGTTCAGTGGGAGCTTTGGTAGGATATAGTGATCTTCATGAAGGGGATGGTAGTCACGATGCCATGTGTGACTCAGTACCACAGTTCAGTGGGAGTTATTGGCAGTGACGTGGATGCATCATTGGTAAGGTTATCTTCAGGTGATTGGGGATATGTTTTCTTGGTTTAGAGTGGTTGCTATTATGTCATGGTTTCCTCTTGTTGCATTTAGAGTTTGGCATGGTTCTCTTGAGACTAGGATGTTTAAGTATGTTATGGTGCATGTGATCTCCTAGGAGGAGATGGTTAGATCATGGATGTCATGTTTATGTTCAAGATTGGAGCTTTGACATTGATCTTGTGTAGTTCTCTTAAGTATTGGGTACATTAATCATTTGCTTGATTACTTCATGATAGTTCTATATTGCATTTGGAGTTTGGAATGGATTGGTTGGTTATAGGTCCTCATGGATACTTGGAGAAAGAGGTGAGGCTTAATTTCTCTTATGGTAAGAGATATTTGTTGGAATAGTTACTAGCAAGAAAAGGCTTTTCAATAGAAAAGACCAAGGAGCCTACACCTTGGTTGAACGTGAGTTCAACACACTTAGCGGTTTCACATGCCTCCAAAGAGGCAGTTTGGATAAAGAGACTTGGGAAAGGTATTGGTTTTAATTGCAAGTAAGTTAAACTTGAATGTGATAGTCAAAGTGCTATGTGTTTAGCCAAAAATCCTATGTATCATACTTGTACTAAGCATGTTGATGTTGAGTATCACTTTGTGCAAGAAATGGTTGAGAGTGGGAAGGTATTAATTGAGAAAGTCAACACTTTAATTAATGTTACAAATTATCTTATGAAACTAGTTCCTTCAGATAAGTTCTCTTGGTTTTAATCATTTGCTTGGAGTTTCATGATTATGCAGGTTGCATTTGAAGTTGGCATGGATTGATTAGTTGATGCAGGAAGGCCATTGGCCTTAAGTTCTATACTTGATTTATAATTATTCCTTGTTTAGAATAATTGCAATGTATAATGTCAAATGGGAGAATGTTGGAAATAGGATGCCATTTAATTGCAATCCTAAACATTATTTATTTCATGTGTCTCCTAAGTCCTTGGAAAGCGTTCTCAAACACTAGGATTAGAGAGAGGTTAATTTTATTAATTATAAATAATAGGAGCATGTGAGGGCATCCAAGATGAGTTCCTAAATAATAGGAGCACATGGGGCACCCACATGGAAGGTGGAACTCACCTTGAGTTAACTATTTGGAGTAAATGATAAAACTTTTGAATGCATGTAAAGATCCTAAGAGTTAGCATTTGATGTTTACATGCATGAAGTTTAGTTCAGTTCAGTTCAGTTCAGTTCAGTTCAGTTTAGTTTAGTTTAGTTCAGTTTAGTTCAATTCAGTTTAGTTCAGTTCAATTCAATTCAATTCAATTCAATTCAATTCAATTCAGTTATGGTTTAGTTATCTTCAATTAGTTTTAGTTGAATGCTAGTTGATTTCAATTAACTTGGAATGCATGACTAATGACTTGAGTTGCATGACAAATAATAGGTGACTTCCTTCAGTTAACAGGGGATGACCATTCTTGCATGAATGGTGGAGAGAGATGTCTTAGTTAACAAAAAATGACTTGGACCCACTTTGAGTGCCCAAGTTGGCTTCTTGGAATTAACTCCTTTGCATGTTAAGATATTTCAGAAGGCTGAGTTAAATGGGCCCACTATTGGGCACGTACTTTGAGGATAAAGCCTTGAAGATATTTACGGAATAAAGGTTGAGTTACTACTTCAGTTTGGGACACCCAAATGGATGAAGATCATGATTTTGCATTGTTCTTCACGATTAAACTCTACTTGGAAAAGATAGGCGTACCTTTTGGGCAATTGTAACTCTTTTGGAGTTTACAAAGTTGTTTTTTGCCTATATATCTCAAGCAAGTTGGAGAGAGTTTGTATTAGTTTATTGCAAGTTGTGAAGAAGATTTGTTGAAGGTAGAAGAAGCATCTCAAGGAAGAATTGGAATTATTGTCATATACTTCAGAGATTAAATAATACATTGATTCTTGGTGGAGTTTTTTCCTAAAAGGGTTTCTCCACGGTATATGTTGTGTATCTTCTAATATCTTGTCTAATTCTTCTACAACTTTTGTCTTCATTCTACAAATGATAAAATGAATTAATCAAATAATCAGCCACAAAGAATCTGCAACAAATAATACATATTTAAATCATCAAGTATAATAGTTTTACAAAGTATTAAGCTACATAAACACCTCAATTTTCAACAATTTCATTCACGCGGGATGTGGGAGAACGACACCACATCCAGCATAGAGCACA
Organism: Sequoia sempervirens; assembly: GCA_007258455.2. Taxonomy (NCBI): domain Eukaryota; kingdom Viridiplantae; phylum Streptophyta; class Pinopsida; order Cupressales; family Cupressaceae; genus Sequoia; species Sequoia sempervirens. The sequence continues at coordinate 59,710 of VDFB02119580.1, read as the reverse complement.
TCTATAGAATTTGACGAACAACCAGAGAAATCTTCCAATTAACATCGGTCCACTTTCTCTCATTAAAAAAATTAACAATAATCTAAGTTAGACTCGCAGATAATCTTACGCCAACCCAAAGCACAAGCATGCTCAATAGCTTCGAGAATTGCCAACACCTCCATAAAATTATTAGAATGCTGCCCTTTATGAAGGGAGAAGAATAAAATAACTAAGTCAGACCAATCTTGTCCAATTCCACCAATCCCAACAAGCCCAGGATTACCCCTAGAGGAACCATTAGTATTGATCTTCAAAGTATCCACCGAAGGAAGCATCCATCTACCAACCCTCTGAACCTTCTTTTTAGCTTGCCTACCTCTCCTGACACAAGCAGAGCCTAGATTCAAACCCTATAAGCCCATTCTATTCACAATCTCATCAGCACTCCTTTCCAAAGGATACACTACTTCATATTTAGCTTCCACCGTCTTTTGGATCATCCCAACAATTATGTGCCAAGCTTGTTGAACCAATAGCCTATCCCCACGAAGGAATGAAGGTAGGCCCAATGCACCAAACAATCTGGAGGAAAAAAGTCTGAGAAGAAGGTTTACCCATATTGTTCCAGAACTCAACAAAGGAAGAAGCATGAACACAAGGATGTTTTGAAACATCCCACCAAAAATGCCAAAGAACCATAGAGAAAGAACAACGGAAAAACAAGTGGGTAGAATCCTCCTCATTGCAACCACACAGAACGTAAACAGAAGGGCCCTAGAATCCCCGCTTCCAAAGATTGTCCCAAGTCAAACATTTATTCCAAGTCAAAGTCCAAACAAAACAATTAGACATTAGCCAAGAGAAATTATTCCACACATTTTTCCACCAAGGAACCTCCACTCCACCAAACTTACAAGCCATCAACACCTGATACCCACTAGCCACGGTGAAAGAACCCTTAGGATCCAGACTCCAAGCAAGAATATCCTTATCCCAAAGAGAGCTACAATGTCTACCAGTCAAAATATTATGATGTTTAGCACGGTCCTGCTCCGAGCCAACAACAGGCCAATCACAAGGCTCCTTCCACCTAGCCACCAATGTTTGCCCACAGGGATAAGAATACTTAAAATCAATCACCCTTGACCAACCAACCTCCAAGAAGCTTTGGCAAATATTCAACAAATTAGGATATTGACGCAAAATGGGGAGAAAACCATCCCAAGAATCAGACCAAAAGAGAGTCTCAGCTCCCCTATTACAAATCCATAACAATCCCTCCTTGATCAACACAACCCCTTTCTTGAGAGTACCCCAAATCACATAACATTTCCCTACCAAAGGGCAGTGAGGAATCTCCTCCTTCGAAACCCCCCGAAGGTACTTGTGAGATAAATTTTGAGCCCAAATATGATCATGTTCTAAACACTACCTCCAATAAAGCTTTGCAACCAATGCCAACCTGGACAAAGAAGATTATCGCAAACCCAGACCCCCAAACTGCTTCAGACTACACACAATATCTCACTTCACAAGGCTCCACTTAGAAGAAGACAAACTGCCAGCCCATAAAATTGTCTAGCCAAAGAATCCAAATCCTTAACAAACCCAACTGAAGCCACCTGGAGCATACACCTATAAATGGGAAGAGCCTACACCACATATTTAAGCAATTGAACATGCTCGACAAAGGATAGCGATGTATGAGTCCAATTATTAACCTTCACACAGAACTTGTCCAAAATATTCTGCCAAGAACCCCTAGAAAGAATACCAAAAGAAATAGGAATACCAAGATAGGTTAAAGGGAGAGCCAAACTAAAACGTCAAAATACGAGCAATCCTCTACTGAATAGATTGCAGAGTATTGAAGAAGAAAATGGAAGATTTTTCTTCATTAATCTTTTGACCAGAAGCGGCAAGAGAAGTATCCAAGGCCTTGCACAAATTAGTGGCTTCTCTAACCTTTGCCACACCCATCAAAGCAGTATCATCCAAAAATTGCAAATGAGATTAAGGAGGCAAACCATTCCCCCACCCCTAACCTTAAAGAAGACCCAACTCCACATTACGCTTCAACAATCTTCCCAATTCTTCAGCAAGGATAATAAATAAATAAGGAGAAAGAGGATCCCCTTGACAAAGGCCACTAGAAGCACTGAAAAGAGAAGAAGGCTCACCATTTATCAACACCGAAAAGGAGGTGGACGTGACACAACTAATGACCCACTGGACCCATTCCTTAGAAAAACCAAAGGAAATAAGAACTTTATGCAAGAAGGACCATTTAACTCATAAGCCATTGCCATATCCAGCTTGATGAACATAGCCTTTTCTTTTGAGGAAGCCATGGAATGAATAGTTTTAGTAGCAATGACCACTCCATCTAGAATCTATCGATCTGCCACAAATCCACTATGTTCCTCAAAGATAATCCATCTAATCCATCGTTTGAACCTTTCGGCTATCAACTTGGAAATGATTTTATAAACCACATTGTAGAAGGAAATAGGTCTAAATTGACTCAGCTAATCTGCCCCCACATTTGGGAATGAGCACAAGGAAGGTAGAGTTCAAAGCCATCAACATCTGCTTATTCTTCTGAGACTCACGAACCACCTCCAATAAGTCCATTTTGATGATATCCCAAAATTCCTAAAAGAATTCAATTGGAAAGCCATCTGGGCTCAGGGCTTTCCCTTTCTTCATCTAAAAAAAAAAGTCTCTAATTCATCTAGCGAAATGCAACCCAACAGGTGTTCATCCATCTCCCTAGCGACCAAGGAATAAAAGACAACTCATAGGTTTCCTCCGCCAAAACATCTTGTGAATCCTCACTAAATAAGGATGCAAAGAATTGCAAAGCTTCTCTAGACATATCAGGCCAATAAGATAATTGTTCACCCCTGTCATTCACCAGACTCGAAATAGAATTACCATGCCTCCTAGCTTTCATCGAATTAAAGAAGGTAGTGTTTTTGTCCCCCTCTTGTAACCACTCAACACAAGCTTTTTGTTTCCAATAGATTTCTTCACACAACTCACACTCTTTCAAAGCTTTCAAGGCCTTCACCTCATCCCTAAGTAGATTTTCTGAAAGACCCAACTCCCTTATCTCTCAGATAATAATAAATTCTTACCGTTTGATATTGTTCATCCATTCTAAATCAATCTCAATTTTCCATTTGTTCTCATCAAACCTATAAATTTCCCATTCCTTCAGCCATTTCCAAGGGTGGAAATTGGATGCAAAGTAAGGTTATGCTGCTAAAAAAATTATTCAACTACATTTATCCTCTCCAACAAATCGCAAATTCATGGCATGAAGAGGGCGTTGGAAAGAGAGTTTCATTGTCGTTTAGTTATTTAATTTACTTTTTTCTTTTAATCTAATGAAAGTGCAACTATGTGTAGAATAGGAGTTGTGCATTGTGTAATGTTCAATCCTTTTATTTTATATTTAGTGTGCATAGTAGTATCATCTACTTGACATAACTCAAGCCACTCTCTACCACAACTTGTGATATTAAATTACCTTCATCATCTTTGTCGACTCCACATTCTTTAACTAAAACTCTAAACTCCTCTATCTCAAGGTCTCAGAAATGTTTTCATCAAATCATTGGTCTACAACGACCGCTCTCTTCGCTTATTTTCTCTCTTCCCCTTCTTTTTTTTTTCATCTTGTCTTCTTTTCTTTCATTTTATACTCCTTTTACACTTGTGTCTACTACTCCCACATATTCTTCTCTCCATGAAACCTCTACCAAAAGGCTACACTTCATTATTTTTCCACTCACTATCTTCTTCCAAGAGGGTTCCCTTCTCTCTAAACTCTTCTATCTCATGGTGATCATTCAAATCTTCTCCTTCTAAGTATAGCAATATCCTACCTCTACTTCATCCCACTCATAATCTTATCACCCTTCCACTAGCTACTATCTGTAATAGCTAATATCCTACCTGCTAGCTATGATAACTAACTCAATCTCCTCATCACACATCCCAATAGGATTTCTTGCTTTGATATTTTAACACGATCTCCTCACCAATGAGCTTACTAACTCTAATACCACTTGGTGCAATCAAGGATCAAAAACCCACTAAATGGCAATCAATCCTCACATCCTTAATCACTAAATGCATGTACAATGCAAAAACTTAAAATGCAAAAACATAATAGTTATTTAATTTATGTAGCTAGATTACAACTTGCTTATTTAGGCACTATGCTAAACAACTCTCCATGTGACCTATCTCTCTCATTACAACAAGACTTTACGTAGCCTATTCCTCATTACAATCCCCTCGTCAAACTGCAAGGTTCTTTCTTCTGCATGTCATTGTCTCTCAACTTCCTCTACATGCATTGCTCAAAAGAGAATTATCTTTGTTTACACTTCCTACGAAGGGAGTCTTTTCAATGGGAAGCCTCTCTAAATTTTGCAAATGCAACTCTTTAAAATATTAAAATAATTCATTAAATAAGATAATTGCCCAAGGAACTCTCCAATACCTGTCACCTTTCAAAATGAACAAACACACAATCTGGAAAGATAATTGTTGACCACAAAAATTATCCTTTCATCAACAAATATTACTACCTATAATCAAAGGGAAATAACATAATGTTTAAAGAGTACCTACCGTCGGGGTTAAGAATTGATCTATGAAAAAAAAAATCACTGCCACAAAACCTCGCCATTCAAAATAGAGAAAGCCATGAATGGTAATGGTTTAAGGAATAATAATAAATCCACATAAGAAAGAAAATATCGACCCATGGAGAAAATGAATCATGCAACTGACAAGTCGATGCAACTCTCAATCAGATAGCATGCAACCTTAAGGATGTAACTGCCCTTAGAAGAAATAAGGAGCCAAAAAGCTAAAGTCATGTCAGGAAGAGATAAACAAACCAATAACAAGAAACAATTAGTTGCCAATAAAATGGCCAAAATAAACTAAAAAACACCTCCCATGATCAAACGCCATGCTAAAGGAATGGAGGAGTCCATCATAAAAAAGATAGGAGAAATATGGTCGCTGTCAAAACCTTGAACAATAGCAACCATACAACTGTGGAGACATATTTTCCCAACAAAATAGGAAGATCTAGTAAGGTTAGACCTCCAACAAATTAGTCGCCACATCAGATAAGTCAACCACAAGAAAATAGATGGTTCCATAGCATAAAGACTATTGCTTTTGGCCATAATAGTGGCATAAATAAATTGGGCTTTCAAGCCACTAGCCATATGTCATGAATGATTAAAATTCTTCAAACTGAATGGATTTCTGAAGCAAGAAGATCGCTACGAGTAAGCCAAACTCATTTCCTCTGAATGCAGAGAGGACATGACGATAGGCAATTACATTGAGGATTTAAAATATAACCTTTATTCAATTATTGACAAAGGCAATAATAATTGCCAAATTTGATTAAAAAACAATATGTGACTGAACCTGAATAGCAGAAATAAATTTTTGGTCAATGTTGTTGCTGTTTCTGGATTCTGATTGTGTGATGTTTTTGGTCAATCCCTGTCACCACTTAATACCAAGGAATAATACTTAAATATAGCACTCCTAAAGCTGGAATTTCACAATCTTCCTGTAACTAAATAAAGCATTATCCAATAGCAGAATAACGTACAATTTTGTAGTAGAATAACAGTGTCCCCCTTAGAAGTTTTTGAAACATTTTGAATTAAACACTTTGAAAACCACTTATAAACTCATGGAAAACAAATCCTGTAACATCATGAAAATAATTTGGAAACCATCCATAGACATTCTACAGCACAACAAATCTAATTTACATTTGCAAAATTGAGACCTTTCAAAAGCATCTCTTGCGAAGCAAGACAACAAAGCTACAACACAACAAAAAGTACTAAAACTGGAAACAAAACAGAAAATAGAAACTAAATATATTTGGTGATGTGGGATTGTCTATAAGCTCGGATGATCTTGCATTATTTGACGTATATCATATAGAAAACTAAAAGAAGAAACTTCAATTCTTTTCTAGATTTAAGATTCTTAATTGTAAATTGTAATTGCAAAAACCTATGTTATTGTAGCTAATAGTTGGCCACTGAGATTACTCTCTATTTATAGATTTTATGTTTTCTGTGAATATGTTACCATAAGTATTTCTAAATATTAGATTGTAATTGCAAATATCTATGGTTGTGGCTAATAGTCTGCAATCAAGATTCCTCTCTATTAACATATTTCTGTTTATGCTAAAACCACAAGTATGTAATTAACAATTTTCTATAAAACCACAAGTATATAACTAACAATTTTATTGCGCAACAATTCTGTATAAGCTGGACAGACATTCTTATTTCCATTCAGAGAACACAGCCATATTGAAATGAACTAATCATTGCTTTTGACTGCATTCCATGAACTAAATACAAAACAAAAGGGCAGTTAATACCTTTCACCAAAATCTGCACAATATTCTAGGGTTCAGTTCGTTGGCATGGAAGCCAACTAAGTTAAGAAGTGCGTAGCAAATAAGACATCAAGTGCTGTCAATTGAAATGGATGGCGAAAATTTCTTTTGATTGATTGCTTTCCTAGAAATATTTAACACACGCTCAAAGTTTTTGGTTGGGATTTGAAGCTTATTGGGATTAATGACAGTTGTTTAAAAATATCGGCATATGAGAGTACAAGATTTACAATGACGAGATCATTATCTGCAGATCTCTGCAAGATCAGTAGCTTAAAAACATGTGTCAAGCAAGATTATTGTAAATTTGCAATGGCCTTCAATATCTACTGTATTATATCCAAATCTCACACAGTATTTGCCCCTTCGCATTGGTCCTAGCCTTTAGGGCTTTCCAAGGAAGCATGGTATTTAAGCCCTGTTTGAAAATACCCCTTAAATATTAGTATGTTTTAGGAAATATTTAAGTATATAGAATTCTGCACCACTTTGTAAGCAGGTGCAATCTACCAAGATTCATATAGAAATCTGCAATGAATAGGTTGCTATTACTACTCCAATACTATAGTCTTGAATATTAAGATAGTTCATAATGTTGTGTATGTGAAGTCCAACAGACTCTGCCCCTTCACATCCCATGCCTTTTAAATTTCTCCATTCCCCAAATCACTTCTATATATTGGGGATTGTTAATTGTAATAATCATCAGATTAACTTGTATTTGCTGCTGTTCTTCAACAAAGATATTGTGCCTGCCTTCCCAATGGATGTAGTCATATTGGCGAACCACGTAATCTGTGTCATTTATTGTATTGTGCTCTGTTTTTATCTGCTGTTTGTGATGTTCAATTCATTTTAAATTGCTCAAATTATTTAACACATAAGCAGTCACGTATACAAAATATGCCAATACAACCATCCATCCTTAGATACACAAAATATACACACAAATACAAATTGATACAAATGGTGCAGATCTCCAGTTTTCTTCACCATAGCAAATAGAAATCTGCAATGAATGACTTACTTTTACTACTCAAGTAACTTAGTGTTGAATATTAAGAGCATTCATTACCAAGTGTACACAAAACATACAAAATGTGTTGCCCCCACCATCCATCCTGAGATATACAAAATATATACACAAACACCAATTGATACAACTGGCGCAGAGCTCCATTTTTTTACCATTGCAAGAAATCTTCTATAGCAAACCAAGATGTTAGCAATCCAGTATAACAGTAGGATCGACCTACTTTGTAAGGGTACCTGAAAAAGTATGGCGAAGGTATTAGGCTCAACTACAAAGTGTCCAAAGAAAAGCATCCTACTGACAACAAAGCATTCACTTTTTATATTAAAAAGAAAATTCTTAAGCCAGCGGAATGCATTGAATGTATACATAGGGCTATTTCCAGTTATTTCACATAAAGCTTGGAACACACTCAAAAAGTGCATCAATGAGTATAGACCAATGCATTCACACTTTTACTGCTTCGAGCACAACTAGTAAAGTACAGACACCATAATGAAGAAACCAACCATGTGAGAGGATGTACCCATCTGGAAAACTAAGCTATTTGTCACTTATTAAACATAATCTTTTCAAAATTTAGTCATTTTATGTCATGCCAATCCATTGCCTTGTAACATTTGGTCTGTGAAGTACAAGAGCCAGTAATGTGCCACACAAAACTTTGAAGAAATATGCTGTAATGTATAAGGTTTGTGAAAAAGACTGTAATAAATTTTACATATGAAGACAGTCCCATCTCAACGATTCACTCTATGTGAAAATAGCTCTGGCAACCATTGCATTTACAGCATCAGCAGTAGCTGGTATCCATTCAATACTAACTCAGTTCTGTAAGGAAAATTGTCACAAAATAACCTCAAGGACAAAGAAACGAAAATATACAAAAATTTTAAACCACCAAATAAACATAAAATTTATTTCACAGTTCAAAATATCTGTATGTGAAGAAGCAAATAGAGATCTAACACTAGGTATTACAATAATATCATCTATGAAAACAGCCATAGACTATACCACAGAACCAATGCCTTCATTTAACAGATAACAACAGAATTGTTTTAGAATGAAATAAAACACAACAAAAAATTATCTGGCTGTTTACAGATTCCCAAAAAAACTCACTGAAACCATGGCAAGTAACTCACCTCAAGATTCTGCACAAACTGTGTCGTGCTTTCAGTGATCCTGATGAGATCAAATGGACAGAGTTCACAGGAAAATATTACCAAACCCTACCAAAGCAGTTTTTTTTTAAATGACAAACCAAAACCAATCTTCCTACAGCTGCTGCTTCAATCTATTCACAGTAAATGAAAAGTAGATCTAAAAATATCAGGGTTTCAGAGCTACTAGATTCTTGAGCTCAAGACAAGATTTTTGCAGCCTTTCAAACAAAAATATCAGTTGCGAGTTAAAATTTGTTTGAATTTATTGGAATATATATAAATATATATGTATGTATATATATATATGGTACATATACATATATGTCTATATATGTACATATACATACATACATATACATATATGTATATATATGTACATATACATACATACATATACATATATATATGTACGTCATATACATATATATCTATGTACATATACATACCTACATACATATACATACATGATACATATATACAGACATACATATATAAACTATATTCTTGAGCTCAAGACAAGATTTTTGCAGCCTTTCAAAAAGAAATTTCAGTTGCGAGTTAAAATTTGTTTGAATTTATTGGAGTATATATATATATATATCAGGGTTTCTCAGATGCGTTAGGACAAGCGGAATCCCAAGCTGCGAAAGTAGTGGAGTGGGAGCTTTGGGAGGAGATTTTCTGGAAGCAAAAGGCTCGGATTGATTGGCTTCAGGAAGGGTACAGGAATACTGCTTTCTTCCATCACTCTGTGCAGGCTCATCGAAATAGAAGTTTTATCTCCTCTTTGGTCAACGCAGATGGGATCCACATATCTTCTTTGCAGGCTGTCTCGTGAGGCTAGACAGTTTTATTCTGCTCTCTTTTTTGAGGATTCACCCCTTGCAGATGATGAGGAGAATTTGATCCTTGCTTGCATTCCCCCCCTGATCTCCAAGGAGATGAACGACTTTCTTATTCGCCCGATTTCTCTGCCTGAATTGGAAGAGGTGGTTTTTGGGATGAATAAAGGTAAGGCTCCAGGTTTGGATGGTTTTCTTGTTGAAAATTTTCAGGAGTTTTGGGATATTATAAGTTTGGATTTGTTGGAGGTTGCTTGGGAATCTCTTCGTAGTAAGCAGATGCTTCGCGTTGATGTTTTAAGCTGCGGGAGATATCCTTCTCTCAAAATTGAAATAATAATGATAAATAAATATTCTTTTAAAGGCCGACCCAAGATGAAAAATCGCCTTGGTTCTTGAATGAGGCCGACCCTTGTGAAGAGTCGCCTTGCTTGTGAAGAGTCACCTTACTTTGTATATATGGAAGGAGATGCTCATTCATTTGATGATCGATTTTTTATTCTCAATAGACATTCGCACTCATCAAGGAGTTTGTGCAATGTCGATTTGCTTTATGTAATAATATGATCTGCTGTAGATGCTCATTCATTTGATGATCGATTTTTTATTCTCAATAGACATTCGCACTCATCAAGGAGTTTGTGCATCTACAGCAGATCATATTATTACATAAAGCAAATCGACATTAAGGAGAGATCATATAATTGTGTATTTGCATCTAAGTGAGGTGCAATTCTTTATTGCATCGTATCGGCCTTGTGTGTGCCCAGATTGTAAGCAGATTTTTGCTCCTTTAAATTCAATATATAAGAGAGATATTTTGGCTGGGTTTTTCTCCCTCGAGAAGGAGGGTTTTCCCAGGATAAATTATGTGTTCTTTGTTCACTGTGTTGAATTTTCTGTTAATTTGCATTTCTGATTAAAACAACAACACTTCGTGCCTTGAACTCTACTTTTCTGGTTCTCATTCCTTAAAAGGAAAGTGTTGATCAGCTCGAATTCTTTAGACCTATTGCTCTCTGTAATGTGGTGTACAAAATTATTACTAAATTGATTGCAAAGAGGCTCAAAGTTTGTCTTCCTTTTGTGATCTTTGAGGAGCAAGGGGGTTTTGTGGGTTGTAGACAGATCCTGGATGGGATGGTGGTTGCCTCTGAAGTCATTCACTCTATGGCGACTTCTAAGGAGAAGTCTATGGTCATCAAGTTGGATATGGCTAAAGCTTATGATAGAGTTAAGTGGAGTTTTTTGCTGCGAATTCTCTTAGGCTTTGGCTTTAGTCCAGATTGGGTCAATTGGACTATGAGTTGTGCTACATCTTCCTCTTTTTCCATTATTATGAACGGAGAACCTTCTAAGCTTTTTGGGGCTTCCAGGGGCCTTCCTCAAGGAGATACTCTCTCCCCTTATCTGTTTATTATTATGGCTGAGGGTCTGGACAGATTTCTTAAGTCGTGGGTTTCCCAGGGCAGGATCCAAGGTTGGTGTTGGGGCAATGGGCTACCACAGCTCTCTCATCTTCAGTTTGTGGATGACACTTCTCTTATGGGGAGGGCTCGCCTTCATGAGGCTTTTTCTTTTAGGCGGGCTTTGGATATTTACCTTGTTGCTTCAGGTCAGAAAGTTAATGAGCACAAGTCATCTATCTTCCTTTTTAATACTCCTCAAGCTATTCAACGACGGATTGCTAATATTTTGAGGTTTCAGGTTGGGTCTCTTCCCTTTGTCTATCTGGGAATACCTCTTGCTATTGGTAGGCAGCCCAAGTCTTCTTGGAAAAATTTGTTTGATAAGTTACGCAGTAAAGTCACTCATTGGACTCATCGTTGGCTTTCTACTACTGCAAGAGTGACTCTTTTGAAGTCTGTTATCCAGGCTCTCCCTCTTTACAGGTGTTTTGTTCAGGAGGCTCCGTTCTGTTGTTTTGAATGGGCAAGCTCTTGCAGCCAAGTTATATTGGTGTTGGTGTACTGGTCAACATCAACTTTGGGCCCGTATTCTCACCCACAAGTATCTTAAGGATGTTAACACATTTGATGTTCCTCGTTTCCCTTTACAAGGAAGGGTATCTATGATTTGGCATACTTTGAAATCGTGGGGCTCAGTTGGTTAAGAAGGGGCTTTTTTGGATCTGTCATACGGGTTCTCAGGCTCTTTTCTGGTGGGATTCTTGGGATGGTCATCCTCCTATTCTTTATGCTTACCCTCACCTCCAGCCTCTTTGTGATCATTTTACTGCTGCAGGTTGGAATATAGTTGAGCATTATAAGACTATTTGGAATATTGGACTAGCTGCTAGTCTTAGATGGAAGCACTCCTCGGATTGGCCACTAAGAGGGTCAAAGGAGGATAGGCAAGAGCTGGCTCAGATTCTTGGATCGCGTGAATGTAATTCCATGGAGGGACAGGATGTCTTGGCTTGGAGTAACAGTGATTTATCTGGCAAGTACTTTGTTTCTACAGGCCATGGAGAGTTGGTTAGGCAGTTGTTTGGGGACACTAAGGTTCCTTGGTGGAAGCATGTCTGGAACAAATTTTCTTGGCCCAAGTGCAATTTTTTTATGTGACTAGTGGTCCAGAATCGGTGTTTTACTTGGGATAACTTGTGCAAGCGAGGGTTCCAAGGTCCCTCGATATGTATTTTGTGCGATAATAGTGAGGAGAGTATTTCTCATCTCTTCTTCCAATGTTCCTTCTCTAGGAGGCTTTGGCACCTATGGTGGGGTGTGTGGAACCAGGCTTGCTGGCATGTCTTTTCTTTGGTGGAGTTCTTTGCCTAGTGGGGGAAGGCCCTTGTTAAGACCTCATTTCTTCAAGTTTCTTGGGCTCTTAGACCAACCTTTATTATTTGGCATATTTGGCTAGAGAGGAATTGCAAAATCTTTCAAGATGTGAAGTTGGTTGTCCAACATTTGTGGTGGAAAATTCTTCATTCTTTGGGAGAAACTATTTCGGCTAAGTGTGACTTGGTTGAGGGTGTGGACCCAGAAGATGTTGCCTGTTGCGCTCGTCTCAACCTTCCTCTTCACAGGGGTGTTGCTCAGGGTGTTGGCTAGATCATTAGGATAAGATGTCGACATCCTCTTTGGAAGATAAATAAGGAGGGGCGGTGGTGTCCTCCTTAGGGTGTGTTAAAAATCAACATAGATGGTTCTTTTCGAGGAAATCTTGGTCATGCTGGTATTGGGGGTGTTGGAAGAAATAGTTCTGGGAATGTTGAGTTTATCTTTTTTGTTTATAAGGGTTGGTATACTAACAATGTGATGGAGGCTCTTGCCATTTTATGTGTTGTGGAGTGCGGGTGTGCTCTTGGGTAGAGACAAATCATTTGTGAATTTGATTCTTAGGTGGTGGTGACTTTGTTGAAGAGGCAACAATTAGAGGATGTCAATTGGCATTTGGCTGTAATTATAAAACAGTTTCTTCATTTGTGTGCTTCCTTGGAATCTGTTTCTCTCTGTCACATTCCTAGAGAATGGAATGGGGTTGCAGATTGTTTGGCTAAATGGGCTTCTAATCATTTGCAAAATTGGAATATTGTGGAAAGGGGTCAATTACCCCCGAATTTGTCTCAATAGTTGAACCACTTAGCAGGGATAGATAGGGGGGTGTAATGACCTTGCTTTGTACTACTCTTGGATTGAATAAATTTGTATCCCTCTTTTAGTTCATATATATGTATGTATGTATGTATGTATGTATGTATGTATACAAAGATTGTGCATAGTTCTTCTCAGTTTATTCAATCTGGTGCTATTATTTTTATCCTATGATTTAGGCCTCAAACCAACCCCTCTCATTAGTATTTGTCTTCCAGAACTATCTAGAGGAGGGTAATCAAAATTAGTACTAGAATATCTAAAAGTCAAAGATCCTTTCCTTGAAACTAAAGCTTTGTTCTCAACAAACTAGAGCTGAGATGAGCCAAAAACTAGTAGAAGGGAAGTTGAATGAAAACTGAGAGCAACTAAAAGCCTTCCTAAGAAAAGTGCCCTTTCCACTATAACTGTCGGTTCTAGTGTCTCCTTTTTCATTTTTTCTGGCATCTCATTTTCCATTTCTTGATAGAGAGCTTCTAAAAGATGTGCAAGATGTTTTCTTCAATCTCAACAATCAATGTTGAGATCAAATGGAATCATTGCTCTTGCAAATAAGGTGCTAAATCATTTATCCTTGAAGGAGATTTATGTGCATGAAGAAAACTTAGGAGGTCTTCCATAATATTCTTGGACCCCTCATCTATGGTATCTTTTATTTGACTAACCTCGATTCCAAAATAAGCGTTAAGGCGACCAAACAAGTCTTCATCATTTGTCATCATACATATACATACATACATATACATACATCTTTGGCATGAAATGGTCATCCAAACCTTTCAAAAGTTTGGTATTTCTCATTACAAATCATTTGGCACTCGCCAAATGAAAATGCATTTTCATGTGGCAAGCGCCAAATTTGGTGCTAGCCAAATGAAAAAAGCATTTTTAGAATGCTACAACCAAATGAGAGAAAGAGAGGGAGGGGTAGGTAGAGAGAGATAGAGAGAGAGAGCATAACATCATTCACAATTGGCGAGATCCAAATTTGGTGCTTGCTAAATTTGGTTTGGAATGACCAAGCCTCATCCAATCCATTTGGTGAGTGCAAAATTTGGCACTCACCAAATGCTCATTTCAAGCATAAAAATGAAAGTGACATCTTTTTTGTCTCACATCTTTTTGCATATACCTAGTTAGTCATTGGACATTTTTGTGGTTGTCTTTTGCTAGACATTTGGGGTCATTAAAATATGTTTTACAAGCTTTTCCTATATACAAATTCTTTGTCCTCTCAACTCCAAAAATCTTTCTCAAGGAATTTGACTCTTTCTCTATAAAATTTCTTTGAGAGGGGAATTCCAAATCTCATGAATGGGATTTGGCTAGAAAAGATTATACTTTTCAACCTAAACTACATGGTGGCCTTAACTTTAGATAGACTAAGATCAATAGTCAACCTTTGGTAGCTAAATTATATTGGTGTTGGTGTAAGTTTATTGAATAATACTGGACTAGAATTCTAAATAGTAAGTATTTAGATGGTGTTCCTACTAAGAATATTCTAAGATGGATTTGTGTGGAAAATGTTTAACAATTTATGATACTCTTAAGAGATGAAATTCTATTGTCAAGGATGGAATTTTTTGGATTGTAAGAAAAATTTTGTAAAGTTATTTTTTGGAATGATTCTTGGGGTATCCATTTTTTTATTCTTTCTTCCCATCCCCTTCTTTAGCCTTTGAGTGAATATTTTTAGAAGTTGGATGGACTATTGTGGCTAACTTTAAGATTCCCTTTTTTTTATAGAATTCTCAAATATATCATTGAAAGGAGTCTAGTAGCTAGCTTAGAGGTGGTTCCCTTGATACTTGAGCTATTCTCTCATCTATTCTTAAGGATTGACCTTGTTTCTCTTTGGAGGAAGATAATTCTCTTGCTTGGGGTTATGATCCCAAAAGTGCGTATTAATGAATTTTAGATATCAATATCTAGAGAAAAAGAGAGATGTGTTTAGATATTTTCCTTGGTGGAGAAAACTTGGATTAAACTTAGTTGACTAATTGTAACTAATTTTTATCTAGCTATTGAGTCAAAATCAACGTCTTACATGAAAAAATATGAAAAAGAGAGTATTTATAGGTCCTTCAAAATGTTTTATGTGTGGTAACAATGAAGAAAGTGGTGTTTTTTTTCAATGATCCTGTCATGTCCCCGAAATCTTACATCTAGAAAATTAAGAAACACAATTAAAATAGTAAACATTTTCATCATTGTAATTGTCCAAACAATATTATAATTGTGGATATTATAAATAACATTATAAGTATTACTATGATATAATAGATAAATTATTATTATTATAAATACAAACACATAATAAAGGTATAAAAGAAATATTAGTAATATTATAATTATATAACAAATATAAAATTAATATATAAAATTGCTTAAATATTAGCATTGTAATAAATAAACATATATATAAATAAAACTGATAAATAGAATGAAATATTTTAAGAGTCGTTCGCTTAAGTCTCTCGGGCGTGACTTGGCATAAATGAAGCAGCAGCGTCTGTAGCCTGAATCGTCATGTCTCTCCCGTCAGGTATAAATGGAGGCTCCGTATAGCATTAAGAATCATCAAAAATAGGAAAAATACGTATGATATGAGTATGAATACTTCCCAACACGATTTGCTTTGCCAGCTGCTACTCCTGATCAAGCTCGCTTGGAGCAATGACGTCCTCAGCCATCAAGCTCGGGTGGATACCTCAATGCATTGCAAGCAATCTGAGAGTTAAGGGAGACATTTCCAAGATGACAACGTCTAGAATCCAGTTACCACTAAATGGTAAAATGATGTTATTACAATACATAGTGTTTGCAAGTGTATGGTTGTGTTGGACGTAATCACATAGCAAACCGTTCTTAGGAGAATCCTGATACCCTCGCATCTACGTTGGATGGGGTGTTGTGTCCAGTTTGAGCCTTGGTAACAAACGCTGGGAATGGTTACATCCTGCTCAGGCCTTGGTAATGAATTACCTTGGTGATTGGTGGCAACTCAATCTATCCCTTCGACCATGTATTTGCTAAGTCCCTGAGTAATCGGGCATCTAAGGAATTAATGAATCTTCATAAGCATCCAGTCTATTGATATCACCTGCGGGTTGAGACAACATTCCTGGGTTGTATATGCACTGCTACCATTGGCTATATATATATATTTCCGAATAAGGGAATAAGATATATATGTACATATCCGAGCATACAAAAAGAAGATCGAAAGTATAGGATAAGAAATGTCTGTATAATGCTCGTGCAAGCCCACAGACTTGCTACTGATCAGGTATGAGTTCCATTATAGGAGGGATTAATATAAGGTAAGAATAGTAGATTAAACTTCAGTTGATGTTCATAAATATATGTTTATGAATATATATTTGAATACTTTAGGATAGATGAATATATATTGGAATATTTATATCATTTTGATCATATAAGATATGATTACTGAAATTTAATAATTTCTAAGGTTCCCAATGCCTCTTTGAGAAACATTTTGATTGTAAGATTCAGGTTTAGTGATTCCACCTGAAAGGGAACATTACAGATCCTTTTCATTGGGTATTTGGAGAGACTAGTGGCAGTAATGGAATTGACTTTCTATTCATGTTTCATCTTAAATTGATTTATGGGTGAGTTTAGGACACCCTCATACGTTGTCTTCTTTACTTGTGGTTTCTTGGGATATTGGTCCTATTTTTATACTTTGGTATATATAGTTAGAGAGGAATTGTAGAATTTTTGATGTAGGAGCATTTCGGGAATACAACAATCCACATCAAAATAAAAATTGTTTTCGTTCAATGTGTTGTTTTAGTTTTGGTGTTTCAATTTTGGAGTGATTTAATTTTGTGTTTATGATCTCAGAAGTAGGGTGAAATGACATTATTGTCATTTTCAATTGATAAAATGTCTCATCTCGATTCTTATTTCTAGTTCGATCATTATTTGCATAAAATGCACAATGACTCTTGATTTCCATGGAGATGGAAGGATGATTGAATAGAGTAAAAGGAAGAAGATAAACATGACCATATAAAATATTATATATTGCAGATTGGATGTAAGAGTGGTCGCACCATGTAGTGTACAACTAAAAATAAAATTTAAATCAAAATCAATGCAAAAATTAAAAAAATGGAGGCCACTTGGTTTGTGAAGAGTTTGAAAAGAAATTTTAAATGTTTTGGCGAAACATAGGGGAAGGTGAGTCACAGCCTGAAATGGCAAGATTTTTTTATTTTGAGAGAATAAAGAATATGTTGGGGAGGGAGTTGTCGTTTGGAGTACAATGGATTTTTTTTTTTTGCCAAAAGTGAATACAAGGTGGTTGCGCCAACAGAGGAATGGTTGTCAATTAAAAATGAAATAAAAATGTTGAAAGGGAAGATAAGATATATGTATGTATACATATGTATGTATGTATGTATATATGTATGTATGTATATGTACATATATACTATGTCACCAACTAAAAATTAAATTTAAATCAAAATCAATGCAAAAACTAAAAAAAAGGAGGCCACTTGGTTTGTGAAGAGTATGAAAAGAAATTTTAAATGTTTTAGCGGAACATAGGGGAAGGTGAGTTGCAGCCTAAAATGGCAAGATTTTTTAATTTTGAGAGAACAAAGAATATGCTAGGAAAGGAGTCGTGTCGTTTTGGAATACAAGGTGGTTGCGCCAGCAGAGGAACAGTTGTAAATTAAAAATGAAATAAAAATGTTGAAAGGGAAGATAAGATATATGTATGTACATATACGTATGTATGTATGTATGTATGTATATGTACATATATACTAAGTCACCAGGTTTGAATTCGAATTTGAGTTCAATAACATTGACATTTGGATGAAGTTCGACAAGGAAAAAATTCGAAAAAGTAAAAAATTTGGATTAAATTTGCCTTATGTAATTTTTTTTTTTTATAAATATAAGAAATACATTACTAAATAATAAAGTTTCAGGGTATGACTTTTTTATTTTATTTTCCCATATGAGGTTTGTGTATATATATATATATATATATATACAAATCTATAAATATTTATATAATATAAATATAAAATTTTATAATATTATATTTATATATATTATTTTTAAATTTATTTTTATATTTTCATTAATAAAATAGATAATATAGATAGAAATAAAAAACATAATATAATAAATATTATATATTAAAATATATAAATATTAAAAATATATTAATATAATATAATAAATATGTAATTTTATATATATTTATATTAATAAAATAATAAAAATAATATATTCATAATTTAATTTATTTTTAAATATAAACAATATATCAATAGTTTTATTTATTTTTTATATATTGCTTAAAACTAAAAATACATTAATTTTTATCTTAACTTAAAAAATAAAATAAAAAATATTAAAATTTAGGTTTATGTTTATCTGAACTTCAAAAACATTAAAATAAGTCATTGCAGGCATAAAACAATGAGAAAAGCCGATGGGTGGTCGAGCTAAGGCAAGGGACTGTGGAATGTTGAGATGCCAGTGAATGGCGGAATCCATTATTTTGACCAGCGGAAGCAAAGAATGTCATCAAGGTCACACGAACAAGCTGATGCTCCTCTCTATTCTAGTCCAGCAAGGAATTACGGCCTATAGTGGCTTTGGGAGGACCCCAGGCATTGTCGTGAAAATGCTTGCTGTCGTTAACCAGCGAGAATTGATAACCTGCAGCCCCAGTCATTAATACAATTGCCCAAGTAGACATGTTTACCACCATTGACAGCAGAGGCGTGAGAGTGTAGAGGTGTGAGAGGGATCACCAATGGCAATAAAATCCGATACAGCACACTTACACAACTCGACCAAGGTGTTTTTGCAGGACCCCTATCGGAGGAAAAATATTGGTGCCTTGCTCGTACGATTTTTGACGAATTTAAACGAATATTATTAGGGTTTTTCACATTCGCCAATAAAACCATTCAAATCAAGTTTCATCAAAGCAGCGACATCAATTCTTATGTTCACGAAATCTTTCAATTCTCTGATTAATAAGTTTTGTACCCAAAAAAATACCTATCAAAAAAAACATTGCCAAGTAGCCTGCCATTAAAGTCAGTGGTCATACACATATTCTTTTTACCAATCAAATAAAAACAATAGAGCTAGACCTAGCTAATTATTCCTCATAAGCATTAAATCATCTCATTTCAATCAATCTCACCTTCCTTTAATCATTCCACCTGCTTGTCACATAACAAAATCTTCTCAGAGACAGGCATATATATTTCGAAAACAAACTGAGAGAATTTAACCTAACCTTCAAATCGAGATCCCATCAATCCACTGTTGGAGGAATAAATTCACATCTTAAGCAAGTACTGAATCCTACTGACCTGGTCAAATTCACAAGATATGTCTCAAACAAATTGGGTATGTTATCTCCTTGGTTTTAGGTTTTAATAAATAAAGTAGAGACTGCTTGTACCACAAGAAACATCTGCAAGCTTACACAAGCAATGTATGTGTGTGAGATAAACGCACAGACCTAGGATTGGGAAATGCACATTTTGCTTCCTCTGGAATGGCCCAAAGGGAATGTTTGAATTCTTCGAATTGAGTGAATGATGTTAGTTTATAGACCAGAAATGAAATAAGCAGAAATACAACAACACATAGAACAATGAACACAGCAGATACCCTGGGAAAACCCTCCTTCTCGAGGGAGAAAAACCCAGCCAAAATATATCTCTTATATATTGAATGAATAAGAGCAGAATTCTGCTTACAAGTTAGGCCTTACACAAGGCCGAATTAATACAATGAATAATAGCACCTCTCCTTTGATGCAAAGATACAAATAAATATGTTTCTCCTTGAAGTCGATCTGCTGCTACAAAAATGATGATCTGCTGCAAAAGGCGAACTTCTTCTTGATAGCGCAAATTGGAATGAAGTGATTGTAATGTCCCAGATGGGAGGACTCTATCCTCATTATATACCAAGCCAAGTGACCTTTCACTTAGGTCGGCTACTTGAGAGAATAAATATTATTTAAAATATCACTTAAGATATGCACGCCAACCTGCCTTGTACAAGAAAATAGATCCTGCAGCTATAAAACACTAACAAATGATGTGTCTTTACTGTCTCAAAATGAATCTATATATATATATATATATGGTACATATACATATATGTATATAGACATAGATACATACATATATATGTATGTATATATATGTATGTATCTATGTTTGTATATATATATATATATATATTCAAACATATTTTAACTCTCAACTGATATTTTTGTTTGAAAGGCTGCAAAAATCTTGTTTTGAGCTCAAGAATCTAGTAGCTCTAAAACCCTGATATATATATACACTCCAATAAATTCAAACAAATTTTAACTCGCAACTGAAATTTTTGTTTGAAAGGCTGCAAAAATCTTGTCTTGAGCTCAAGAATCTAGTAGCTCTGAAACCTTGATATGTGTGTGTGTGTGTGTGTGTGTGTGTGTGTGTGTGTGTGTGTGTACATAGATATATATGTATATTATGTACATATATATATGTATATGTATGTATGAATATGCACATATATATACATATATGTATATGTACCATATATATAAATATATATACACTCCAATAAATTCATACATACATAGTTGCGAGTTAAAATTTGTTTGCATTTATTGGAGTATATATGTATACACACATATATATACATATAAGTCTTCAATATTGGCTTTTACTCCTTATAAGGGTTTTAATTTTTATTGGCTTTTATTCCTGCTACCTGTGGCAGTCTTATGTTTATTCTAGTATTTGTTGAATATTCCTGCTACTTTCGTATATTTTGTCCTTTTCACATTTTTTATTGTAATGAAACTATGATAAAGAAATACTCAGCAAATACTAAGACCTACCTATGTATGTACAAAATTGTATGCTTAAGGCATCCAGTCACGATTCTAACATACAATGCCATATCATTTTCTATTTCTCCATTAAAAATTGAATGTTTAGGTTATGGTAAAGGGACCCAAAAGAGTTGCTAAGACTTTGCCATTTTTAGTCCCAATAAACTGCCAGCTACAGTTCCTTTCTCACCATTTTTGGTGAGCATAGCTATTAATAACATATGGAGCCGGGATTTTCAAATATGTGTTGCTTTCATTACCATCATTTGTTTTAAATTGAGAATTCAAAAACAAGTCGCATACAACCCCAAATGACCAATTGTAGAAGAGTGAAAGCCAAATATGAGTTGTAGATGAACATAATTCTTCTTAGTAGGTTTCTCTATTGTATCTAAATGTGTATTATCAGTTCATTCTATTGAAACTATGAAGAAGCAGAATTCAATTTACATCTAAAAAAATTAATTGTGCTATTACATTCTTCTTATTTTGTGAAGTGGAAAGAATGGTATAAGGCATATTACCGTCCGTTTTCCCTTACATTGTAATGTTTTTAAGTTTATGGTAAAATATTTTCATTTAATACTACAAAAGCAAGGGTTTAACCATGGCTTCCACGAAATAGTTTTAGAGATTTCCTCAATAGCTCTCATGGGGTTCTCCAGGTTTTAAAAATTTCTTTTATATGTTCTTGCAGATAAAACCAATTAAGTCTATATAACCCATTGTAATGTCCCTTTTGGGATATTCCTGATTTTTGCCTTAATACAATAACATTTACTCAAAAATGAAAATAGTGTTATCAAAGATTAAGATAATATTCAGATCAATAAACCATAAAAAATACTCAAATTAATCAAATAGTGAATTCTCTGGAAATACCAAGGATTTTCGTCCCTAGCTTGCCAAAGAGCATGAAAGGTTTTTGGCCTTCCAACTCTTAGTCCACCTTGGAGGGTTTTTGTCTTCCTTGACCAAGGTTTGGGTTTCCGTCCAAATTTGATAAGAGCATGAAAGGGTTTACATCCTTCCAATTCTCATAGACCCAAAAGGGATTTCATCCTCCCGATTTGCAAGAGGCTACCTTGAATTTAAAACCGATCACTTGATGTATTTGCTAGATTATTGCTGATTTGCACTTGGCTGATTAATATTTATTGATGGATTGATAAGGTCAATCTTTGAATAATACTTGAATGCTTTTATACTTGATAATGAATTTCTGAATTGATATTTGAATGTGTGTTCCTTGGATGATCCTCTCAAATGAAATACTCTCCTTTATGTCTTCAATTTTTTGGGAGTCACAACTCTTCATTATTACTGCCTTTTTGGAAGAGTCACAATCATTCCCTTAATTGCTGGTTTGAAACCTTTAATTTAATTTTAATTAAATACCGTTAATTCCAAGAGGTCGCTGCTGTTGTTAGAATCACTCCTTTTATTAAATCGCTGTCCCTTAGGTGTTGTGATCTTGATCAATTACTTTGATCTATTTTTTACTTGGACAGGGGCATGACACCCATCAAGTTAATCAATTGCTTGGAAAATTGTGGAAGTCCAAAGGTCTCATTTCATTTGTATTGATTAGTATTGCTTTTCAAAGGAACAAGTTTTCATGTGGGCATGGTGATTTTTCATCCATGGAGCTTTATATGATATGCATGCAAAGAAAGACCCTATAGAGTGGTGGCGGAACCATGGAGGTGAAACCCCTGAATTTCAATCATTTGCAATAAGATTGCTCTCACAAGTAGCTAGCTCTTCATCTTGTGAGAGGAATTGGAGTACTTAAGATATTATTTGTTCACTAAAGAGGAACCGATTAGGGTCAAAGAAAGCAGACAACCTAGTGTACATTCATAGCTCACTTCGCCTTCTCTCTCATCTAGAACCTAGGTATAAGAAGGGTCCTTCAGCAAAATGGGACCAAATTTCAAATGATGGAGAAGTTACAGCTTTGGTGGATGAAGTGGTTGAAGCAGATAGCCTCAATGATTTAACCCCAGTTCTACTACCAACAGGGGAACCTGGGCTTGAGAGTGATGAGCATTTGGAGAGCATCATAGCTGAGGACCTAGAAACGAATAACATAGAAGTGTAGACAATAGGTTTTTTATTTTTGCTTTTTGTTTTTTGTATGCATATCAGCCTATCAGGTTATCAATATTTCTGAATTTCAATATATAATATCAAATATGTAGCATGAACTCTGACTCTTTGACATTTGTGTGTTTAAAGTTAATCTTAAACTTTACCAATACTCTTGTTTTGAAAGTACACTATCATGATATTTTGAGTTTTAATGTTAGTAAATTAATAAATATTAAATTACATTAAAAAAATGGTGTCTCCAAGTATCCCCTCAACTATTTTTCAAAAACAATCGTACCAGTACCAATCTCCTATACTAGTACCAATACTGGTCTCTTGGCAACCATGGTAAAAACATAACACAAGCAGCATAAAGTGGATGACATTGGCCTATACTGTTTTTCCTTCCTTACTCATTCCACTGGAAGAATAAAATAGAGTACTATATTAATTAATTTTTTATAAATTATACTCTACTTCATTATAGTTTCAACAAAATGTCTTGACAATACACACTAAGATAGTATAGAGAAACCTATCAAGAAGAGTGATGTCCATTTGAAATTCATATTTGGCTTTTGATTGTCTGCAACTTGTTAAGTTGGGGTCGGAATCTTCTACAACTTGTTTTTGCATTTTCAAATAGGGGAAATGTACCAATAGTCGCCAGGGCTAACTTCGCGCATCCGTAGAGAGTGGAAAATAGGTCCAATTTCCTCAATTTTTTTTGGGTTTGTTCGTAAGCGAGTTATTAGCTTAAAAAGAAAAAATTGGCTTGTGGGTAGTTAAAACGCATCTTCTAGAACCTGTAAAGCGAAAGGTGGTAAAAAAGGGTGTTTTTAAACCTCTGTCCCCTACATCTTTACCACTTCACCACTACCCGTTCATTGGACAACCAATAAAAACTTAAAAAAATTCATGGTGTTTCCAAGGTGTTTTCAATGTGTTTTCATTGGAAATAGATATGTACCAATAGTTGTTTAATTTTTTGGTTAACTACACATTCAATACTGAACATATATTGGTGTAATTTGTAAATTTTTATTGGCATAATTAAAATAATGTAATGACTAAAATATAAACGGTTATCGGGGGGTCAGGAAAGCATGGAATAAACAGCAATTGGATCATGGACAGCAACTGGCACATTTCCCCTAAAACAAATGGCATCAATAAAAACGACACATATTTGAAAAGGCTAGGAAAATGCAGGTTCCATCACCGTAGCTAGCGATTCATCTATGACAGCAAATGGTAAGGGGCAAAATGGGGAAGTTAACAGCTGTTGTGAGTCCCATCACCTACATATCAATTTTTTACTCCTCTCTGTGGAATCCACTCTTTACTTTTCAACAGTAGAAAGAAGAATTTCAAAACACACAGCATTTTGCAACCTACACTTCACTTGTTCAATTTTATTTTAAAACGTTATACAAGTGAGAAACCAAGATAAAATTGAAATTGGTTTGCATTGCCATGCACATGTCAGATTAATATCATTTGTTTACTGTATCCCCCACCTGTGACTCCTCCCTGCGAACTCCACCTTTTATGTTTGAACAGGAGACAAAAAACCTTGGTTGCAAAATACAGTAGGCCAGAAAAATAGCAAGCACTAACAGTCCATTTGTTGACTATAGGCATATGGCATGAAAGGCTACTGTTATACCCAACGGTGTGTCGTTTGGTCGCCATCTTCATCCCATTCCATCAGCATGTCCCTGTCAGTTCAACTCCTCGTCTTAGCAGGTCCCCCCATATGATGCTATGTACCGTTTTGTATGATGGTATGTATCTGATGATGTCTTAGACATGTTGTTTTGAAGGGAGAATAGCCACGTCCATAAAAATCAGATAATCAGAGAGAGAAATGGAGATTCTGTGTACCTTGATCTGCCCTTTTCAAATTTTGGCGAGAGTTCCAACGTCCAGCAAAGGCATTTCCCACACTTTTCTTGAGCTCAAGAGGGCCCATAGCAGGCCATTTGAGACCATATTTGCTAGTGTTGCCTAGCATCACCCAAGCCACCAAAAGCAACAGAAAATCCACCACCCAAAGCGGCAGCCATTTGAGAAACCACATCTCCACTTCACACATCGATCTCCAAAGCATTTCTATGGACTCGAAAAATCGCAAACCAAAATAATTGCTGCTTGTTCATAAGATCATTATAACAAGCATAAAATCACCACCATCAACCAAATCATATAACCAAACGTCGATCTTAGACATGCGTTTTTATAAGTTCATTGTATGGGTAATGGTTTCAATAGTTGTGGTAGTAGATGTTTATATAATGCCCAATATTTTTATCAATATTGGACCAATAGTTGTGACATGACTACCCATAATTAAACAAAATGTATTCCTTTGATCTCAAAAGCAACCAATCATGTGATGCCACATCAGCGCTCAACTACCCATGATGTGAATGCACAAGTATTGGTCAACCACATCTTGACAAAAAGCATGTTGATGTGGCATCATATTTGATGAAGTGGCCTAGAAACGGAAGTTATAAGCAGGGGACTTGCCAAGTAAGCTGCTGTTAAAAATTGGGAGTGATTTGATATTTCCACGTAGGATAATTAGAAGCATGAAGTTAGGGTACTCAACTACTGGGTCCTCTCCCCTAATGCACAAGTATTGGTCAACCACATCTTGACAAAAAGCATGCTCATGTGGCATCATATTTGATGATGTGGCCTAGAAACGAAAGTTATAAGCAGGGGACTTGCCAAGTAAGCTGCTGTTAAAAATTGGGAGTGATTTGATATTTCCCGTAGGATAATTAAAAGCGTGAAGTTAGGGTACTCAACTACTGGGTCCTCTCCCCTATGTTAAAATCATGACACGATACCTTATACATGCAGTTTTGTATGGTGAATAATCGTTGTTAGTATGGGGGATGGGGCATTATGTTATCATATCTAAGACATGCGTTTTTTTAGGGAGATTAGCTTCTGCCACAATATACAGATATACATACAATGTATATATAAATAGGTCAGCCAAAAATGTCTCCTTCATGAGATAACAACTTTCCTTTGTATTTTAAGACAGAAATGCATAAACACGGCCATACAACCATCAAATTTAGCGACAGATCTGATCCCCCAGTGTGCCGGAGAAGATCCCAGGGCTTCAACAACAGGGGCACCACTCTAATTATTTTTCGAAGACATGGGACTTTCGTCACTATAATGAAGTTTGTGCATTTTGATTAAGGAACATAAATGGTAATTTAACCATTCAGTTCTTTGCTCATCTAAGGAAAAAAATTAGATATTCCTACATTACAGTGCATAAAAAAAAACTAACACATCTTTAAAAAATGCAGGCAAAGTTCTTCAAATATTGCAAAATTGCCAGTTTTTGGGATGCAATCAGGGAAATGATGACTTTTAAAGTGCAACATTTGAACGCGATTGTAGAATAAATCGTACTTTCCTAGAACTTTATAGAATTTTGAAACAAGTGCATCAACCAGATGCGATACAGGATATATGCAAAATGGGTTCGTTGAGAAGGCGTTAAAAGCATGTAACCAACTGAAATTCGCCGGTTTAACCCCTACCAACACAGCCAAAATGGAATATACAACTAGCATTCATGTGTGCATTGGCAAGGGTGCTTTACAAAACTGAGAACAGACAGGATAGGATGAGTTTGTTCAAACACTAAAAAGCTTCATAACCTAAGCAAGGAATCGAATATATCCTTACCTACCACTCCGATGCTTCGTACCAGCCACCTCTCATTGAACTGACAAACAAAAAAAACCCCAAAATTAAGAAAATCAAACCCTACCTGTTGTTTTAAAACCAAAGGAAAATAAGAAGTACACTATGGGTTTAGGAATTAATACCACGGCCAGCAGCGAAGGCAGGCATTTGTGATTAATCCGTAGCTGAGTCGTGAAGAGAATGAAGGGTTAAGAATAATTTACCATAATGGATAATCCAAAACGAAACAAGGAAAAGAAAGAAAAAAAAATAGTTCAAAATGAGTTTCTCCACTATATACCGGCTTTCACAGAGCTGCAGAACTATTCCACTTAAACTTGCCTGGCATGCATATGACTCCATGTGGGCTCGGGCTGTAACACGGAAATGGGTACTAGTTAAAAAGAGAATGAGGTGGCAAATAAAAAGCGAAGGCGCGTTGCATTGGGTAATGAGGACACGGGAAAAACGTAGCAAAGTGGCGCCGTCATTTTGTCAAGACGCTGCCGTATAATACCGATTAAAAAACAGAGACATCGGGAAAGCATACGCATTCGAAACGTCACATATTGCATACCACAATCAATGCACGTTTGGAGAGGGCGCTTCACAAAATGACGGCGCCACTTTGCCACCTTTTCTGGGCAGCGTCCAATCGGCATGCGGCATGCGGTATGTCCATAACTCTCCATGTATGGTTTTAAATTGTTAGCATTCAAAAGCATCTAATTGTTAGCAGCCTTAAACTCAAAACCACGATACCTTATGAGATTTTACTAGCGGAGTCAGGCACCTTTCCCTTGGAGGCTTTCGCGATGATTCGGTTACTATGTTACCTTCAAAAGGTTCAAAACATGGACGACCATCGGTGGCCTAAGCTAATCGTAAAAGAAAAGTTGGATAGAAGAAGGAATACATGGATGAAACAAAACAAAAAATGGATGGAAAAGTGGGGTGTGAATATGCAAGATTGTCCAAGTTCAAATGAAGAAATAAAAAAATATGTGAAACAAAAATTCAAAAAAGCTTTATGGACAAAACAATCAGGGCGAAAAAAAGACTATTATATCAAAGAATTCAATCCTAAGGGGGACCATGATGAAAAGGCATATATAGGAGCAAATATTAAATGGAGAGCAAAGATGTTGATAGCTCAACTCCGAACTAGCTCACATCGTCTTAGATGTGAGACGGGCAGATGGATGGTTCCTAAAGAAGAGTGGGAAGAAAGAATATGTCGTTTTTGCGACATGGGATTAGTGGAGACAGAGTGGCACTTTGTTATGGAGTGCTCAGCATACAAAGATATTCGGGTCACTTATGGGGACATCTTACAAGTGGACAACTTAAATACCTTGTTTGAGGAGGAAAGGTTGGTCAAATCTGCAAATTACATCATCAAAATTCACTGTCGTAGAGCTAATCTCGAGCGAAGATCTCAGGCTGTTTAGGGTCTTCTCTTTTCGGTGGTGGTCTTGTGCTGTTCCTGGGTCCCATAGGCTGCTGTGGCCTCGTGGGCGTTATTAAAATATTTCATTTCATTTCATTTTCATTTAAATGCTAATATTTTTCCAAGCAGTGCCACATAAATGATATAGCCGGATTGCAAATGTTTATAGGGGAGAGCATCAAGTAGTTGTGCACCCTTACTTCGCACTTCTAATTATCTTATGTGGAAATTTCAAATCACACACATTTTTTCACAGCAGCTTACTTGACAAGTCCCCTGCTTATAACTCTCATTTCAGGGCCACATCATCGAATATGATGTCACATCAGCATGCTTTTTGTCAAGGTATCCAAAAAGGCCCAAAAAAAAGTGAGACCAGTACTTGTGCATTCACATGATGGGTAGTTGAGAGTTGATGTGGCATCACATGATTGGTTGCTTTTTAGATCAAAGGAATACATTTCTTTTAATTATGGATAGTCAAGTTGCAACTATTGGACATTATATAGACAACTACTATCACAACTATTGAAACATGTTCAACTGTGGGGTCCTCTCCCCTAGTGAAGGTAAACGCAACAACAATTTATACTAGAAGCCCAATCATATTGGTTGTATTATTCTTCCTCATATGGAAATATTTTGCAAAGAAATTCAAAATTGGGAGATCTAAAGTTTTAGGAATAAGGTTTAAGTAAGGATGTCTTTGACTCTTCATTCTAAACTCTACAATGAATTAGAAAAGATTGAGTTTCAAAAAAGAAATTATGTGACAACAAAAATCCCATGCTAAAAGGTTATCGTGAGCACTTTTTCTACATTTACCTCAAATATCAACAAACATTAGAGTTATTAGCAAATGAAATAAACCAAACTAAATACTCCTATGAAATATTGAATCATGTTTCATAATGCAAACAAAACAACAAAATATCAAAAAAACTAATTGAGAGCACAATAACATGACTCAAACTCTATCTCATAGTGGATTGGTGCTTCTTTGATGTGGAAAGAAGCCATTTCCCAATCCTTGATAAGCTATTGGATAAAATGATGAAAAAGATGCAAGATGATGACCAAGATGAAGTGCAAGATGAATGTGTATCAAATTGCCTAAGATTATAGAGTTGTGGAGGATTAAATCAATAGAGAGGGTCTCTATTTATAGAATAGAAGGACATGAATGTGTATCAAGTTGCCTAAGATTGTAGAGTTGTGGAGGATTAAATCAATAGAGAGGGTCTCTATTTATAGAATAGAAGGACAAAAGAATGAGAGATATGAAGAATGTGGGACAAAAGACAAACCAATGACAAGATGTCATTTGTCAAGATGTGATAGGATGAAGGTTGTGCACATCTTGGTCAATGTGCCAAAGAGGGGGAGATTTGAAATTCAAAAGATGGCTTGTTGGAGGGAGAAGAAAAAGTCTTAAATGCCAAGTGTGGGACATGTAAGAGACAATGTAAGAGGAGTTAATGCCATTATGGAGGACAAGACATGTAAGAGGGAAAATTCAAATTGGAGGAATATTCCCTAAATATGCCATATTTGAATGAAATGAAGAATTAATAAATCAATTAAATTGATTTATGTGCACAAGTTGCAAAATCTAGAGAAAAGAGGATTAGCATTAGCATTAATCATAGTTTGATTAATTTAATAGGAGATCAAATGATTTTGACTTTTGACTTAGATTTATGGGTTGATTTAAATCAAAAAAGAGAAGAATGTGATTTAGATTTAATTAAATAAAGATTTTATTTTATTTTATTAAAGAAGATGGTGCTAGACTAAATTAAATAAATATTAATTTATTTAATTTAATGGAATGAATTTAGAGATTTAATCAAATAAAAGATGATTTATTTAATTAAAGAGGGAAAATGATGATTAAGGACGATATGGAATTAGTGAATCCGGATTAGATGCATGATGTCAATTTTGCATGTCTACAGTTACAAGTAAGAGATAGGAATTCATTTTTTCTCATATTTTTTTTGGTAAAAAAGCACATTAATGCTTTAAGGAGATCCAATGAGAGAAAGGGTCTCACATTGAATCAATTCAAGATATTCAAATAGAAATTTGTAACACTTTAGTGAGTTGTTCAAAGTTCCTACTATTTTTTCTAATAATCATTTTGAATTATATTCCTAGACTTAGCTCCCTTCATGGTAATTCCTTCCTCGATGACCTTATTTCCAAAGATTATCTTTATGATGATTAAAAAAAAAGCAAAAACTCCAAGTCCATATGGTTTTCCTTAAGTCCTTTCAAGCTTTTGGGACATTGTCAAAGTTAACATTTTGGAGGCTTATGAGGAATTGTGCACATCAAAACAAATATTAAAATCCTTTAATAACTCATTTACAACTGTATTTTACAAGAAAATTTATGTTTTAAATTTCTCTAATGTTTGACTCATAATTTTGTAGTATTATCTTTAAGAATTTTTTCAAAACTATTGTTGGAAGCTTGAAATATTCCTTCCTTCTATCATTTCTCCACAATAGGGAAGTGTGCTCAAGGTTGTCAAATTATCAATAGAATTATTTAACATCTATAAATCCATTCACTTTATGCATATTAACAAGAAAAAATATATGCATAAAATTTTATCTTTCCAAGGCTTATGATAGGGCATGCTAGAAATTTTTAGAAGATATCTTACATGCCTTTGGTTTTAACAATAACTGGACTCAATGGGTAATGGTATGGCATACCTTATGGTATAGACTCAAGAATAGATTGTTAATATTATTTTATTTAGGTTGATTCTCCTCCTTTCAAATATTTATGTATTCCTATTTCTCCTACTTACCTTAGGGAAAAATATTAGGATGTTGTGTAATGTCATATATTAGTCACTCGACACATAGATAATGTTAGGAAAAGGTGTGTTGTCCACCTTGCATAATGTTATAATGTAATATTTTATTATTTTTGGTGCACCTAGGGGATCTAGGGATGCATGCATCACATGGGTTAGCATTCTTGGGGCCACTTTATGTGTTGTATGTAACATTGGGTTGAATATTTAATGTGGTTTTGCACATTAAAAAAATATTAATATTGGGAAAACTTAGTACCAAAAATAAATGTGGGGGTTAATGGTTTCTAAGCTCGTGGCATTAGTCACATGGTTTTATGCAATACCCCTTAGTGGTTTTGTGCAACTTATGTCTATAAAAGCAAGCACATGGGTAGTTGTATAAGGTTAGTTGGTTGGATAATTTGGCTAAGGTGTTGAGAATATCTCTTATTTGTATTTGTGAGGGTTTGAAGCATGGCATGGGATGTGTGGTTACATTTTCCTTCGCATGGATTCTTGTAGAAAGATTTTGTTTCAAGGGTGTTCATGGAGAACTCTAAAGATGTATTGTAATGGTTTCATTGTTGAATAATACGTGAGTGATGGATTCTTTTGGAGGCTATATTTTTCCCTCTTGAGGGATTTCCAAGGGAATATATTGTGTTATACTTGATGGTATATTTGTTTATAGTTTTGCATATGGATTTTCAATATTTGTTTGCATAGATTTCTCTACTTGGATTATGTGGAAATTATATTGGGTGGATGCATATTTCCTTTTGAATACCTCTCTTTAGTTGGTTACATAATCCTTCTTAAATTTGTGATTCAATCTCTCCTAGTCAATAGATTTATAGCTCGTGTAGCTCTAAAAGCCATCCTCCATGATTTGGACCATAGAATGAGAAAGTTTCTTTGGGAAGAAAAATCATATAAAAAGAAATGGTAGTTGATCAATTGGGATAATATTTATCAACCTAAAGAGTGAGGTGGATTTATCAACCTAAAGAGTGAGGTGGTTTAGGTATGATATATTCCCTACAAGATAGTACAACTCTTACTACAAAGTTATATTGGAGATGGTGTGTGGAGTAGGTCTTATGGGGGGATAAGTCTTAAGTTCAAGTACTTGAATATGGAGATAAACCTTGTGGGGGATAAGTCTTAAGCTCAAGTACTTAAGTATGGAAAATCATACTTTCATCCCTAGGATATTAACCATTCACAGAGTTTCTCAAGTATGGAAAATTATGAAATTGGTTAGTAGTCTAATTAAAGCTAGCCTTTTATGAATTATGGAGAAGGCAGACCTCGTTATTTTCTAGGATGATGCATGGGACCAACATGGCCTTCTTTATATAGGATTACCTAATCTTCTAGAATTAAAATATATATATTGAAGTTGGTTAGATTTATGTTTCTAATTTTTAGTATGCAGTCATGCAAGATGGCGTCAAGATTTAGAAATGGAAACCTAAATATATTTGGTCAAGTCAATAATTACATATCATCGTTAATCTGTTAGCTCATATTTTAGCATCTTAAAATATTCCTTTAGATAGACCTTTAAATTTCCTTGGATGGGGTTCAAAAGGTTATGGGCTTTACATTATGCAAGTTGGTTGTAAAGCTCTTTTGAAATATAATTTAGAAGATAAAAACTCTAAGCTTTAAAAAAAAAACTAGCATCTTAAAATTTAGCCTAAGGTTAATACTTTCATGTGGCTTGTGACTTTAGATAAAATTCTTCATGAAGATAATATTTTAAAAAGAGTGGTTATTGGTCTAAATAGATGTATTATTTTCCTTCAAGATGAAAATTCTAGGAGACATCTTCTTTTGGCTTGTCCCTTTGCCACTTTTCTTCACCAATTATGGTGTGATTCATTAAGAATTTTATGGATTAATTTTTAGTCTATCTAAGACTCTCTTATAAATCAATTGTGACCTTCTTTCAAGCTAAAAACCCTTAATATTTTGCATGATACTAGTCTTGGTTTGATCTATTGGAATATTTGGTGGGAGTGAAATCAAGAGATTTTTAATATAAAAAAAACATATTAGTAAGGTGGTGTAGAATAATGACCAATCTTAAAGAAACTTGTCAAGTTTGGTTTCAAGATTATTAACCAGGTTCTTGATGAGAATTCAAATTTCTAATGAGAATTGGCCCCTCTTTTACCTCTTCCAATTACAACCCTAAAGACTATCAACTCACTTAATGGGAACACCCTCCTTTATACTTAATTAAAATTAATGTTCATGGTGCTTCAAAAGATAATCCTAGAAATGCAAGCATGAGAGGTATTTGTTGTGATCATAATAGTAAAGTTCCAATTCATAGGTAGTCTGATGTTGGTTTTAATGATTTTACAAGGGTGACTATTTTCCAATCTCTTTTACATGTTTAGTAAAAGTTATTTTACCAATATTATTTTAAAATATGGCTTTAAAATTTTAATTGATCATTTCAAAAGGAATTCCTCTCATTTCAAATAGTGGTAGTTGAATGAATGTAAAAAAAAACATCCTCATTCATAGTTTCAATGTTGTTAAGTGGAACCATACTAGAAGGGAAGAAAATTAGGTTGTTGATTTTTTGTCTAAATCAACTTCTAATTGGAATGACATTAAAAAATTATACTAGAAATGACTAGGATTTTCCTATCTAGGATATGAGCAAACACTTTACTAATTTTTGTGAATGTTGATTTATCTCTTAAGACTTGTGATTCCTACTAGTGTGTAGAATATTTTGGTGTTCTTATGTATGTCATTGTGAATAACTTTAGTGTTACTATATTTAAATGGTTTTCTTGGTGGTATAATTTTTTTAACATAAGAACAAACATTATTTCTAATACTCAAAGCATTCGCATTTTTTAAGGGAATAAATTCTTATTCCATGTCTATGAGGTTTGAAGGTTTCCTTATCTCTTATTAATTCTCTACTTTCAATCCTTCTAGATTTCTTAATTACATAGAATTGGTGTACCACAAGTCTTTTTAAGGTGGCCAACCCTAGTACACTTGGCATGTACAACCTAAAAGTCTTTGGAATCCACTTCTAAGAGAGTCTTGAGCTAAAATTTAAATATTTTTTACAAAAAAATTCAAATCCATTGCATTTCATGCTTATTACACTAGAATCTATAGGTTTTTTAAATCTGTGGTAGGGGAAATTTTTAAGTCTACATAGGTATAGCTCGAGGATACCCACTCGAAACTATAAGAGGCATTTCTTTGTTTTTTATAAATCAATCTCACAATTTTTGGGAATCCAATGAATTACATAGGTTAAAGTCACATTTTGATCTTTCTAAAAAATCTTGTTTAATAGAGTTTTCAAATCCACGAGACAAATTATTTTCATTAGTTTTATTTTATAAAGTTTAAAATTTGAAAGGGGCACACATGAGAAATCCACCAAGTCAGGTTTTTTTTATTATTGCTTAGACTCAGCTCCTTGTCACATTGGTGACCAAGGGCCCACCACACTATTAAGCCCTTAAATCCCTTAAAGCATAAGCCCAAGGTGTCCTTCAACTCTATAGGGCTTAAAACCCATCCTCCCACCATCTTAGCCCCTTTTTCTCTTAGCAACTGGTCACCTGGGCGGTCAAGAACGAATCAAACAAGGGCCTAAATCTAACCTAACACCATCATTTTTTTGTAAAAACCACCATACATTCAAAAACTTATAACTTTCTCATTTTTACCATATTTTCAAACTTTAATCTAGGCATTGGAAAGTTGATTCAAAGATGCACACTATGGCGAAGGTAGGATTTCAAAAAAAAAATCTCTAGAATTTAGGTAAACTCATCTAAAGTCATCAGTTTATTTGGAAACTTTAATCAAGAATAACTTGCCATTTTTAAATATCTAGATTTCAATGAGTTTTTAACTTATCAAAAAAATCCAAAGAATCTATTTTTTCTTTTTTTCTTTTTTTTCAGAATTCATAGTTTTTCTATTTTTGACTAACTTTTTTATGCATACCTTTTCGTGTTTCAAAGGATTATATGTTGGAAACTACTTTAATGGTTTTGCAAGATGTTTTTTTGAATATATTGATTATAGACCTTTTATTTTTTGTTTACTTTGTCTTCCTTTTTTCTGCTCATATTGAAATTGGGTTAAAATTCACTTTCACACTTTAATCTAGGTTAATAATTTACAAGTGTCTTTAAAACCCAAGCACACTTACATATGCTCTTCTCTCGCACCCTAGGATGATCTTGAGGATTAAAAATTAGTGTTATCTTATTTTAATTTTAGGGTGCATGCTTGGGGATTCATCACCCCAAGGGATGACCTAATCTTTAGTGTTCTAATGGAGTATAAATAGCAAGGGGTGGATTGAAAGGCACACCTCTTGGAAGTTTTAATTTTGTCATTTGAGCTAAGCCCCCAATAAATTTATACCTAGAGGAAGTG
This sequence comes from Sequoia sempervirens, assembly GCA_007258455.2. Taxonomy (NCBI): domain Eukaryota; kingdom Viridiplantae; phylum Streptophyta; class Pinopsida; order Cupressales; family Cupressaceae; genus Sequoia; species Sequoia sempervirens. The sequence continues at coordinate 24,173 of VDFB02119580.1, read as the reverse complement.
AAGGAGAAGGGTGGGTTACCCCTCTTCTCCCGATTATTTGATTTTCTTTCACTTTTAAATTCATGAATTAGGCCTCACATACCCTTGTGGTATTTATAGGATTCCCTAGGTAAGCCTTGTATAGCCTAGTTGAATGCCTTTCATTTTTTGCTTATTGTGTTACAAAGTATAGTATCATTCCTAAAGCTAGTCATCGAGCACCTTCTTGAGTAGAGGTAGAAGTTGGGAAAGGTGTTAAAACAATGAAGGAAAGGGGAAAGGTGAGCCCTTGTGTCATTGGACCCCTACCTACTGACTCTTGAAAGAAAAGTGTCTCACACCAATATTAAGTTATTAATAGATAAAATTATATGGTGGGCCCACACTAAGTTAACACTCATTTTATTGAATAAAGTTAGACTTGTTATTGTATCTTCTTTTCTGAGTGTTGTATATATACCAAATTTCTTGTTTATAAACCTTTACTACCAAGTTTTAATCAATTCTAGTTTGAAATCATTTTTTTTTTTTGAAAAAAAATTCCAAATCGGTATCCCTTTGAAATATAAAATGTTGGAGCCAAATCTAGAATAACTATTTACCTCTAAATCAAACCAACCCCCACCACACTGATACCTTGTCCATGCCCATTTATCCATTTTAACCATCTCCTTGTATTATTATCTAATTAGCCATAACACATATTTGAGTGCAAGGTATACACCTCTTTGAAACTCATTCTCCACTTGATCATAACCTTGGTCATCCTTGAATTTATATCCAACATCTTTGAAAACATTAGGATACTGGTAATCATTTTATCATTACCATATTTTATCTACCATCCTTATAGTCACATTTGATCATCATCCAAATCAAATCCTTGGTCATAGTTGAAAGTTCACTTTTGGATCTCTCAATCAAAATCATCACTTAGTCCAATGAAGATGCATTTCTCTAATTTTGGATCCATCTTAGAATGTTTTTCCTTTGGGGCATGTACAGCAAAATGGGGGACCAAAAATTGGTCACTCCAAGTTTTTCTCCTAAAAAATAGAAAATGTGAGTGTTATAATGAAACACACTTGTGTTATAAGATTACACATAAAGAGAGCACATTATAATGTGCTTACATTTATTTTTTTCAAAATTCATCTCGCTTTCTCTTCCAGTGAAACTATATGCATGAAATAAACATTAAAGTATAAGTGACATTTATATATGAACATTTGTACTTTCTTATACTTTAAGTTATATTTCATGTATATAGTTTTAGGATGTGTGAGAATGGTTTTAGATTTCTAGGATTTATAATGAAAATTCTAAATTTTGAAAGATCTTATGATTTTTCAAACAATCAAAATTCAATAATTAGCAGATCAAATTTTAGTAATCAGGAGATAAAATTTATGTAATTAGTAAGCTCTATCATCTTTCTCTTTCTCTCTATCTCACTCTTTGTTTATCCCATTTGCTTTAGACCTCTCTCTCACTATCTACATCCCTTTATCTTACCCTCTCTCTCCCTTGATCTCAAGAACTACCTCCTTCACTCTCCATCTCTTTTTCTCTCTCCCTCCCTCCTCCTACTCTCTCTCCTTCCCTATTTAATTATTTATATCCCACTTCTCTCTACTTCTCTACATCCCTATCTCTACTTCTCTATATCACTCATCTCCTCTCTAAACCTACCTCTCCTTCCCTCTTTCAATATTTCTCCCTACCTCCCTCCCTCCTTCCCTATCTACTCTATCTCCCTCTCTACCTACCTCTTCCTCCTTCCACATCTCTCTCTATCACTCTCTCATTATCTCACCTACTTACCTTTTTCCTACCTAGAGAGAGAGATGAATGGATGGAGAGTGGAGATGGAGAGAGGTATATATGGAAAGAGAGAGAGGGAGAAGAGAGATATAAAGAATCAAAGAGGAAAGGAGGGAGGGAGGGACAAAGAGGTAGGGAAGGAGAGATAGAGAGAAGTAGAGAGGGACAGATGGGGTAGGTGATTGGAGAGAAGTAGAGATGGAGGAAGGGAGGTAGAGAGATATGGACAGAGTGTGTGTGATGATACAAAGTGAAGTAAAGAGGGAAGGAAAGAACAAGTGAGAGAGAGGGAGGAGGGAGGGAGGGAGAGCTAGAGAGGGATATGTGAGATAGAGAGAAGTAGAGATAGAGAGAGGGATGGTGGGATAGAGGGGGGAGAGAGGGGAGCAAGGGAGGGAGAGATAAACAGGGATAAGTGATATAGAGAGTAGAGAGAGAGGAGGGAATAACAAAGAGAGGGAGAGAGAATGGTGAGATAGAGATTAGAAGGGAAGGAGATAGTGGGAGAAACAAGGGGAGGGAGGAAGAGGGAGAGGGAGAGGAGAGAGAGTAGAGAGGGATGGGTGGGATAGATATAAGGAAAAGAGAGAGATGAGGGAGTGAGGGAGAGGTAACAAGGGATATATAAGATAAAGAGAATTATAGAGAGAGGAAGGAGTGACAAAGAGAGAGATGGAGAGAGAATGGTGAGATAGAGAGTAGAGAGGGAAGTAGATAGACAGAGAATAAGGAGGGAGAGAGGGAGAGATAGAGGGAGAGGAAGGGAGGGAGATGTAAATAGAGATAGGGAGAGGAGAGATAGAGAGAAGTAGAGAGGGAGTAGGTAGAGAGATTGGTAGGGAGTGATGGAGGTAGAGGTAGGTAGAGGGAGGGAGAGAGGGATAGAGAGAAGTAGAGAGGGAAGGAGAGGTAGAGGAGGGAAGGAAAGGTAGGTAGAGAGGAGAGAGAAGTAAAGAGGGAAGGAGGAAGGGAGAGGTAGGGATGGAGAGGAGAGATAAAGAGGTGTAGAGATAGAGGAGGTAGGTAGAGAGAGTGTTAGGGAGTGATGGAGGGAGAGTTATGTAGAGAGAGGGAGAGGGGTGATATAGAGATAGGGGAGGAAGGAAGAAGTAGATATAGGTAGAGAGGGAGAGGAGAGATAGAGAGGAGGTAGGGAGGTAGAGAGAGGTGAGATAGAGAGGTGTAGAGAAAAGAGGTAAGTAGAGAGAGCAATATGGAATGATGAAGAGAGAGGTAGGTAAAGAGAGGGAGAGGGGAGATATAAAGAAGTATAAATAGGAGAAAGGGAAGGAGAGAGGGGTGAGGGAGAGGTGAGATAAGGAGAAATAGAGAGAGGTAGATCTTGAGCTCAGGGGAGAGAGAGAGGTAGAGAAAGGGATAGAGAGAGAGAGAGAGAAAGATGGTGGGAGCCTATTGATTAGTGAAGTTTGACCTATTAATTATTGAAATTTGATTGTCTAAAAATTAGAAGATCTTCCCAAACCTAGAATCTACATTATAACTCTTAGAGATTTGAAACCATTCTCAAATATCTTGAAACTATACAAATTAGAGTATAATAAAGTAAATGTTCATATATAAATGTCACTTATACTTTCACAAGAAGAGAAAGAGAAAGATAAAGAGAAATTTTATAAAAAAATTAATGCAAACATGTTATAGCACAGTCACATTATAGCACACTTCTATTATGTGAATACATTCACATAACATGAGTGTATTATAGTACAATTGTGTTATGTGTAATCACATAATGTGAATGCGTTATAACACACTTGTATTATGTTTTGCTTTGTAAATTCTTAAGCCTTTGGCTTGGATTTTCCTTGTGCTTCCAACCCAAAGATTTGGAGTGAATTTTCAACATCCAAAGATGTTTTTGAAAATAATAAAAAATTTGACATAATCTCAAGCATGCTCCCCATCAAGTTTGCACATGTTCCAATATGAAGTTAGAAAAATATCTCAATAATGTTAAACTCTCTCTTAGCTATCTAAACATGTAATTTTTTCACATTTTGAGTATGCTAAGGTTTTCATCTTTGATTTCTTTTTTTAGTGTATCCATTTTTTTTCAAAAACCAACATGTCATAATTTTGACTTCATTTTTTAACCGTACATCAAAATTTCAAATAAATTTCATTTTTAGAAACTAAACTTCATTCTACACATATTCAAAAATACGATTTTTGATTAGTTTTCAAAAAAAATGAGGAGCATACTCAATTTTCATTTTTTTCAGGATGTGTCCACTTTGAAAAATAGTAAAAAATCTTTAAAAATTAGCAAAAAAAAAAAGCATAAACAACTTGGTGTTAGCTAATTTCTCACTTAAGCGATTTTTGAAATACTTAAAAAAGTTAACATTTTAAGGGGGCACAACAAACATTATGTTATGTTCTTTGCAAAAAACATAACCACTTTGTGTGGCCCCCTTTTTGAACCCCTTAATCTCTAACATTTTAAAAAAAATAGTATTTTAGAAAGTAGATTCAAAGCATGACCTTTTTTTGTTGCATCTTAAAATTTTGAGTATAACATCTTCAATTTCTCATCCAAGGTCAGTCTTTCCTTATTTATAAAGGAAAAAAGTGGCCACTTAAGACCCCATTTTGGTCTCCCATATTTTTGCACTTACCCTTAGGCACATGAACAAAATCTTCATGACTAAAAACTCTTAAATGTGAAACATAAGATTTCTTGCTTATCCACACACCATAAGATGTCAAATCAAGAGCCTTGTAAGGAGATCTATTAATCAAGTAACAAGTAGTACACACAACTTTTTCCCAAAAGCATTTATCCAACTATGCATCACTCAACATACTTCTAAATCTTTCCATAATAGTTTAGTTCATTCTTTCTCCAACACCATTCCATTGTGATGTATAAGGAGTTATATTTTGTCTTATGATACCTACATGCTTACAAAACTCATAAAATTCCTTAGAGAAATAATCCCCTCCATTATTTGATCTTAATATTTTTATTTTCAATGTCCATTGATTGGCTTTCCACTAAGGCTTTAAATTCCTTAAACTTGGTGAAAACTTGAAATTTATTTTTCATAAAGTAAATCCATATAAATTTGGATCCATCAAATAAAAAAATAATAAAAAAATTCAATATAATCATTATTCACAAGACCAAGCACATTTTTATAAATAATTTCTAATTTCTCTTTTAATTTATTACTTCCTGAAGGAAAAGACGCATTGATCTATTTTCCAAACACACAATGTTCAATGAAATAAAAAATTTCATTAAAATAAAAAAATTGTCCAACAACTTTTTATTTGTAATAATTTTTAATACTTTTTTACCTATGTGGCATCAATCGATGGTGCCACAACCTACATGTATTTTTTAAATTTTGCAACCACATAGATGGACTTCCAAATATAAGTGGCATCAATCTTAAATAGAGTTCCCATCCAAGTTACCCTTGCTACCACCAAGCTTCCTGTCACCAATCTATAACTATGCTTATTAAATGTTGTGTGCATTCTCAAATCATTCAACTTCAAAACTAAAATCAAATTTCTAGCTAATTGAAGAATATTTCAAACACCAAGGAGGGTTTTAAACCTCTCATCACTAAAACACAACAATACCTTTCCTTGTTCAACAATCGAATATGTAGTGTTGTCCCCAAGGTAGACATTACCTACATATTTCTCATATGTGGAAAACAACTCCTTATGAGGATTCATGTGGTATGAAAATTGTGATTCAACCAACCAATGTTCATTAAAAATGGTATTATAAGAAGAAATTAAAACTTCATCACCTACATTAGAGGAATTTTCTATGTTGGAATCCCAGTATTTCTTTTTATTCCTACACTTCTTCACATGTCCTATTTTCCCACAGTTCCAACATTTTACTTTTGTCTCCTTGTTAGGAGTATTAGAACAACCTTTTCACTTGTCTTTAGACCCTAGATCTCCTTTTTCCCCTCTTTATTTAGGCCTACCCCTAACATTGAGAGCATCCACTAAGCTATCCATAGATTTCTTCCTCATTCCTTGTGAAAACAAAGTTGTAGCAAGTGCATCCATCTTGGAATCTTTGAGGTTAGCAGTGATAAAAAATGAAAATTTCCCATGACTTAAGTAAAGAAAAAAGAACCATAATACATTTGTGTCTTCATCAAGTTTAACATCTATAGATGTTAATTGACTCAAAATCAAACTAAATAAATTTAAAGTATTTTTAATGGATTCACCTTCCTTAATTTTAAGATAAAACAATTTGATTTTCAAATATAGTTTATTCACAAGGTTCTTAGATTGATAAATCTCACCCAACTGTTTCCATAAAGCAAATGCAATATTTTATTAAAAAAAATTAGTAGGATAGAATCTGCAAGACATAATCAAATAGTATTGTGTGTCTTTTTTTCCATCTTCTCTCAACCATCTTGATAGATTGCATCAAATTTCTTTTCTTTTGTTGCAGACACCCATTCAAAGAGATCCTCCATTTTTAGCTTCCACAATTCATAGTTATATCCATTAAAATTCTCAATTTCTAAACGAGATGCAAATGCAACCATGATTCTTACAAACAAAAATTTACAAAATAGAACTACCTTTTGCAACCCAAAAAACATTCACACTTCTACCAAATAAATAAAGTTGGTTGAGATCTAATACTAAATGTTAGAAATGAAGGAAACCACTACAATATGGAAATTTAATTTAACTTGAAAATTTGAAAACTAAACTTTAGAATATCAATGGAGAAACGATTTAACAACAAAAAAATTAACACAACTCTAGAACCATACACATAACACAAGGATTTATATGGAGAAAACTCTTTCATGAAAAAAGCTCCACCAAGAAAAGAGGGAAAATATCCATTATTCTTCAAATATATTACAATACATAAATTTTCTTCAATATTGGATCAAATCAGTAACATATTTGTACCTATAAAACATCTCATAATGTCTCTATCCAAATCCTCTATAAACTCATGGAGGCTCAAAATACCATCATAAAAAGTTACCATTGGTCAAAACAAGGAATAACATGGTAAAAATCCATACAACCCTTTCATGCTAGACATGGTCTCTTACATGAATCTACACCTTACTAGTTGTCATAGAACCCTTATAAAATAGGAGATCCTCTTGAATGTGTCATAGACTATTAGTTGATTCTCATGTCCAAAATGATCTCCCCTACTTTTAGCCCTTATGTAGTTGTCATATAATCTATCATAACATCCTTTAAAATGGATTTTTTTATGTTAAATGACTAAATGAACATCTTTTGACAACTAATAACTTATTTTTCAAAACATTGACATGTGACAAAAGTGTCAATTAAAAATATCATACCCTTTTCGATGGATCACAATATTTAATAATATAAATGTGAAATAATCAATGGGAAAATATAGAATAATAATAAATAAATAACTTAGGAATTGCCAAGGTTGGGACACCTTAATTCCCAGCAAATGATACATGTGTTACACTCACCAAGAAGAAATTGTTTAAGCATAAGAGGGTCCTTCATGTCAAAACCAATATGTTCTTAACCAACTCCACACCTCAAATAAGCAATTAGAAACCTTATCCCCTTGCCTAAGTCCTCTATTAACTAGACCTTCAAAAACTCCAAAGTTAACATTTAATTAATCCATTAAATCCAATCAAATTAATCTACCCAACTTGGTTATGAAGAATGTTACCCAAGGGCTACTAGCAAGGATTCACAATCAAAAACATGAATTTGAGAAGTTGTGATGCACCCCTAGAAAACATGAGCATATTGAAACTACTCAAAATCCCCCCGACATTGTCATTCCCACAAAATCACCAATGCAAGTTAAGTGAAGGCAATCCAACCCTCTTATTCAACCCATAAGATCCAAGTTCTATAAGCCTCATAAAATTGAAATAAACTCCAAATATTAATGAATAAAATTGAGGAAATACATCTAATACTGAATTAATCAAAGGACATCAAAATTAAATGAAATGCACCAACATCACGAAAAAAATCAAAATCATCATCTATTGTATAATCAAAATTTTCCACAACCAAATTAAGATCAAAACACCCACATTGATCCCATTGATTCTAGCCAAGAATAAGATTCTTATCAATCCCTCATCAACCCCATCTAAGAGAAAATGTCCTACCATTGGGCTCAAGTACATTTGTTCAATTTAGTCTTCTTACAAATAAAAAAATTGAAAGTCCCAAAACTCCTAGTTATGTCATGATTAATTTGCATCATGTTTCCAAAGTAACATTTATCCCATTGAAAATCAAATATCTAAAATCATAAACTATTAGAGGTAAAGGATTGAACCTTCATGATCAAGGACACTTTGAACCATTCATATTTACACATACCAAGGATTCTAAGACCTCAAACACAAATCTCCTAATTGATAGAATAAGGATGTTAATGATACCCCACTAGCATTAGGGTAACCACTCCCAACATCAAAATGGGTCCTCATTATTTTTGCAAAGAGCTTGTTTTTTTTAGACTGTAGGAATCAAGTAGCACGACCCCCTATAAACTATTACATTGTGCTCTAGTAAAAATTTAATGTGATTAGCTGCACATGCGACATGCCCTCCAAGACCACTTGAGTGGGGAGACTAGACCTCATGACCAAACCTTGCAAAAGGAAATATTTAGCCAACCAAGCTAGGGCCCCACCCTACAAAGAGCTTGTTGTCACCAATCATTTCATTATATATTTCATCCCCATCACCAAACCTTTCTTTGGCCCCATTACTCTTGTCACTAACCCTTTCATAGACCCCATCATTCCTATCACCAACCACAACTATCCACCTCAATCCATCATCCAGTACCAACATAATCACACACCATTTGACTTATTCCAATATGGTGAACCTATTTCCACCTTATGGGACTTCATAATATTTTTTCTTTAAGAGATCATAAATTAAGCTTTGAAATAGACTTGGATGCATCAATGCATGCTAAGGAAACCCTTTAAACACATAAACTCCTCACACCCAAAAATTTGGAATCCCAAGTAATCTAAAGACCAAAACCCCAAAAAATCTACCTAGACCCCACAACTGCATACATCTAAGCTCACCAGTCTAAATCCAAAATCTCAAATATTGAAAAATACCAAAATCCAAATTCATTTGAGTTTAAAAACCAGTCTTCAAAATCTAAAGACCTTAAAAAAAATCCATGAATTTAAGGCCAAAAGTTAGTGGTCTACAATCCTAAGAGTTTAAAAACATTGAAATCCATGCAATCTAAATATCCAAGCAAAAATCTAACAAGTCAAAAAAAAATTGGGTTCCAAAATCAAACAATATAGATACACAAACCAAAATTGAAAGTCTTAATATCCAAGAGCATAAAATGTGATATACCCTCAAACAATGATTTCTAAACTTCAAACATCCAAAAGCCACCATCACATCCAACAAAAAATTCTATCTCAAAACACATGGTGTGTGAACTTGTCAATCCTAATTCCCCTTGGTCCCATGACATTTATTCATGCCTCTATAACCCCATCCTTCCATCCTCCCCTTTTACCCAACCCAATCAATCACCCCACATACCTCCATCATTGCATCCCTTTCATATAAACTTTCACATAACCATGCATCCTTCATCCAACCTACCTCCCACTCTATTTTCCTTGGTAGCACCTAAGAGAAACCAACATACCAATCAAACTTCACAACAACTTTCATTGAGCACAACACTAGTAACATGATCCACATGAATAAACTAAAAAAATGGGATGTTATTAGCTTAATATGAAAGTGGACATTTGAAATCAAAAATTAAATTGAAAAAATTAAAAATCAAGAATCAAAATAGTGAAGAGAAAAAATTTCCAACAATGAAACTATTCCTAAGACGCCTTGGGAAAATACCATGAGTAAAACCTATTTATGAATACCATGTAAATCTATTGTCTATGTGTACTCTATACATGGGGGAAATCTTTTTCCAACCACTCATCCCATCCATCCTTCACAATCATTTACTAGCCTACCATAGCACACAATCATATCATCCCATCTGTTGCATTCACATCCCAATTCCATCATACCTATTCTCATTCCCACTATTGATCTTGATTAGGAAGTCGACAAGAGACTAAAGAATGTATGTCCAAGCATATCATCATAAATGGAACATAACCTACAATGGTGTATTTTCCCTATCACATAGCCCTTCAAAACTATATCCGCTCCATATTTCCATCATGCATCCCCTCTCTCATTTTCATCCATAATCCCATTCTTCCATCCACTCAACATCTTCACCCTTAGTGTTAGAACAAGTTTTCTCCTTTAACAATTCAAACATCAACCAATCCCAAATAGTAAATCCAATCCCAACACAAGGTCCACAATCCTAAACTCGAAATATTCAAACCTTCAAGATTAGGATCCCATACCTACTACCCAATCCACACAACTATACCAAAATCCAAAGCTTGCAATTATCCAAACACCACACTAACAACAACATAGAAAATTCTAAATAGTTCTAACCAAACAATCAAGCACATATCGAAAACATCCATAAACTTCATCCTTAATCTTGTTGAAATCCAAAATTTGTTTAGTTTTGAATCATTGCATTCAAGATATGTCTTCACAATCCTTAAGGTTGTTCTCAAGATATGTCATCCACATTAACAATGTTTTCATCATCATCAAATAAATCAAGTGTTGGATTTCAACTTGATCAAGGGAAAAATCTTATGGCTTTACTTTTCATCTTTTGTGAATGCTTGCTTGTGTGTGTGTTCTTTGGCTTGCATTTGTGTGTATCATTCGTGCACCTTATGACTAACATAATCTTAGTCTTCCATATTATGGTGCATCAAGTCCTATGCCTATTTGGATATTAGTTCCTCGATTGCTTGACACATCATGAGCCCTTATATTATGGTGCATAATAATTACTACAACAAAGAAGTTTCTCACAACATTTGTAATCTCTTCAATGATTTCCCTACATGCACCTCCCATCCACCATACTCAATCATCACACATAATTATTGTCGTATCCCTCTCCTCATCCATGCCCATCATATCCCTTTGCATAAATATTCACACATCTCATCCCTTTTACTAATATTATTTCATCTCCATGAATCACAACTTTCCTACATCTAACCATCTTGCCCTCCCTTGCCACCTATTCAAACCCCAATCTTCATTCCCTTAGACCTACATTTACTTGTAAGAGACCACCCAAGTCCTATCGGCTTTCCTGCTCTCTCAAGAGAACATCACTAACCCATTTTCTAACCCTCACTCTTCCAAACAATTAGGGAATCCTACCACCAATGCTATCTCATTCTACTTTATTTGAAATGACATTACTTCTAATCACAATAGCATTTTAAAGAGAGGCAAAATGTACACTTAAAATTGACTACTCTAATATTTTCACTTTTACCACTTTCAACACCCTACTAACCCCATCCTAACCACACTCATCATCTCAATGCCAATTAAATAGATTATATTCATTTAATTAACTAGCCCCTAACACTCCCTCCATCATCAAATTAATTAAATAATCTAAGTATTTGACTAATTAGACTTAAGCTCCAAATCTAATCTAATCCACTAAAATAAGACTATCATGTCCTATCCACAATTAAAAATTAAAAATAAATAAAAGTATCAATCTTAAATATAGCCAACCCTATATCTTAGCCACCAAAACAATCAAACAAATCCTAGCCACCCATTTCCAACTACCTTCTATCCAAATCCAAACTAATTTTTAATCCCAACCCTCCATACATCAACTACCAACATTTAATTTATCATCCCTCTCATGCAAATTTAAATTCTTATCATTCAATTTAGATCATCCATTGTAAATCAATCTTGATTCTCCATTTGTTCTCATCAAACCTTTAAATTTCCCATTCCTTAGGCCATTTCCAAGGGTGGAAATTGGATGCAAAGTAAGGTTATGTTGCTAAGAAATTATGCAACTACATTTATTCCCTCCAACAAATCGCAAATTCATGGCATCAAGAGGGAATTGGAAAGAGAGTTTCATTCTCCTCTAATTATTTAATTTTCTTTCTTCTTTTGGTCTAATGAAAGTACAACTATGTGTAGAATAGGAGTTGTACATTGTGTATTGTTCTATCCTTTTATTTTATATTTAGTGTGTGTAGTAGTATCATCTACTTGACATAACTCAAGCCACTCTCTACCACTACAATATGTGATATTAAATTACCTTCATCATCTTTTCCAACTACACATTCTTTAACTAACACTCTATACTCCTCTATCTCAAGGTCTCAAAAATATTTTCATCATGTCATTGGTCTACAACAACTGCTCTCTCTTTGCTTATTTTCTCTCTTCCCTTTCCTTTTTTTCATCTTGTCTTCTTTTCTTTCATTTTATACTCCTTTTACACTTGTGTCAACTACTCTCACATATTCTTCTCTCAATGCAACCTCTACCAAAAGGTTACGCTTCATTATTTTTCCACTCACTATCTTCTTCCAAGAGGATTCCCTTCTCTTTAAACTATTGTATCTCATGGTGATCATTCAAATCTTCTTCTAAGTGTAGCAATATCCTGCCTCTACTTCATCCCACTCATAATCTTCATCACCCTTCGACATGCCACTTATATGACATTATTCGTTGTATTTACCTTTATCTAGAGCAATTTATTTGAATTTTATAGTCTCCAATTCTTCCAATCTTCATTAGAGTTCTCTCAACTCTTCAAGAACATTGTCCACACAAATCTTCTCTTATTTTTTTGTATACACAAACTTTACAATGACCACAAATGTTTCATCCCACAAGCTTCTCAAAAATATTTTCATCTATCCTAGGTCCACAATAACCATTATCTCTTCTCTCCTTTTTTTCTTGTCTCATTTTCGTTCATTTCTTACTTAATTTACACTTGTGTGGGATACTCCCACATATTCTTCTCTCCATGCAATCTATGTCAAAAAAGGCTAGAACAATTCTCTTCCTTATTTCTCCACTAGCAATCATCTTCCAAGAGGATTTCCTTCTCTCTAGACTCCTCTATTTTTGAGTCATTGAAATCTTCTCCTTTTAGTTAGCAATATTCTACCTCTCCTTCATCTCACTCATCATCTTCTTCACTCTTCACCATTCCACTTACATGAAGTTCATCATCATATTTACCTTTATCTACAACTTCTCTAAAATACACAATCTACAATGCCTCCAATCTTGATTAGATTTCTCTCAACCCTTCAAGAACATTGTGCATGCAAATTATCTTGTTTCATAAACAGAAACTTTATAGCTAGTATTTTCACAACCATCCCCGCCATATTTTTTAGAAGACATTTTTCATACATACAAATTCACATTGCAATCTAGAAATTCCAAATATTACCACAACATTATCCCTATAATCAAAAGGATTTACTTACAACTCACTAAAGTATAAAGCTCTTCGCAATTACAAGACAACCTAAAAAAAACATTCTTGGAAGACATTTTTCACACATACAAATTCATGTTGCAATCTAGAAATTTCAAAGATTAACACAACTTTATCCCTGCAATCACAAGGATATACTTGAAACTCACTAGAGCATAAAGCCCTTTGCAATTGCAAAACTCTACCTATGTAACAAATTTCACTAAATTACTTAGCAAAGTTTCAACAACATACTTTCTCTTGAATATATGTCCCTCAAACTCTCTGTAGTTACAAGTCTCTTGTCTCATCTACAACAAATTTCCTAAAGCTCAAAGCCCTCTACAGTTATAGGACTTACTCACCTACAACATATTTTCCTAGAGCTCATAACCCTCTACAATTAGAAGATGACCACAACAACAACAAATCCTCTAATGTCTTCTAAGACACCTTCAATCCTTTAAACTTTACTCAATTCATTTCATACAATCTCCTCAACATACTTAATAAACCCACTAGTTGTGATAACTAACTCAATCTCCTCATCACATATCCCAATCAAGGATCAAGAACCCACTACATGGCAATCAATCCTCACATCCTTAATCACTAAATGCATGTACAATGCAAAAACTTAAATGTAAAAACATAATAGTTATTTAATTTATGTAGCTAGATTACAGCTTGCTTATTTGAAAACTATGCAAAACAACTCTCCATCTCTCTCATTACAACAAGACTTTATATAGCCTATTCCTCATTACAAGACCCTCATCAAACTGCAGAGATCATGATAAGTAGGAGGTATTTTTCACAACATGTCAAATTGTGATATTGCTATCAGGATTCAACTGTGTAGTTTTACGAGTCAAACTCATTGACGCATGTTTCATGAGTAGTGGTTCACAAGAACCCATCTCTCATCATAATGAATGGTCCACTTACCACTCATTGCATCTAGATGATGCTCACAGAGGTGAAGCACTAGGCCTTCCCGGAAGGTCACCCATCCTAGTACTACTCCAGCTTAAGCATGCTTAACCACAAAGTTTTACCTAAGGTTAAGCCCACTTAGCTTGCAACCCCACATGCAAAACCTTTAGCAAGTTTTATGCCTTATAAGTCATTCATTGTAGAGCCCATTTAGCTCATCAATTGATAAGTAGGAGGTATTTCCATAGCATGTCAAATTATGATATGGCTATTAGGATTCAACCATGTAGTTTTACAAGTTAAACTCATTGACCCATGTTTCAAAGTAGTGGTTCACAAGAACCCATCTCGCATGATAATGAATGGTCCACTTAGCACTCATTGCATCCAGGTGATGCTCACATAGGTGAACCACTAAGCCTTCCTGGGAGGTCACCCATCCTAGTACTACTCCAACTCAAGTGTGCTTAACCACAAAGTTTTCCCCAAGGTTATGCCCAATTAGCTTGCAACCCCATTTGAAAAACCTTCAACAAGTGTTGTGCCTTATGAGCCATTCATTATAGAGTGATAAGTAGCAGGTATTTTTGACATGTCAAATTGTGATATTGCTATCAAGATTCAACAGTGTAGTTTTATGAGTCAAACTCATTGACCCATGTTTCATGAGTAGTGGTTCACAAGAACCCATCTCTCATGATAATGAATGGTCCACTTACCACTCATTGCATCTAGGTGATGCTCACAGAGGTGAAGCACTGGGCCTTCCCGGAAGGTCACCCATCCTAGTACTACTCCAGCTTAAGCATGCTTAACCACAAAGTTTTACCTAAGGTTAAGCCCACTTAGCTTGCAACCCCACATGAAAAACCTTTAGCAAGTGTTATGCCTTATAAGTCATTCATTGTAGAGCCCATTTAGCTCATCAATTGATAAGTAGGATGTATTTTCCATAGCGTGTAAAATTATGATATGGCTATTAGGATTCAACCATGTAGTTTTACAAGTTAAACTCATTGACCCATGTTTCAAAGTAGTGGTTCACAAGAACCCATCTCTCATGATAATGAATGGTCCACTTAGCACTCATTGCATCCAGGTGATGCTCACATAGGTGAACCACTAGGCCTTCCTGGGAGGTCACCCATCCTAGTACTACTCCAACTCAAGTGTGCTTAACCACTGAGTTTTCCCCAAGGTTAAGCCCAATCAGCTTGCAACCCCATTTGCAAACCTTCAACAAGTGTTGTGCCTTATGAGCCATTCATTATAGAGCCCTTTAGCTCATCAATTGATAAGTAGGAGGTATTTTCCACACATGTCAAATTGTGATATTGCTATCGGATTCAACCATGTAGTTTTCAAGTCAAACTCATTGACCCATGTTTCATGAGTAGTGGTTCACAAGAACCAATCTCTCATGATAATGAATGGTCCACTTAGCACTCATTGCATCTAGGTGATGCTCACAAAGGTGAAGCACTGGTCTTCTCGAGAGGTCACCCATCCCAGTACTACTCCAACTCAAGCATGCTTAACCATAGTTTTCCCCAAGGTTAAGCCCACTTAGCTTGCAACCCCATTTGCAAAACCTTCAACAAGTGTTGTGTCTTATGAGTCATTCATTATAGAGCCCCTTTAGCTCATCAATTGATAAGTAGGAGGTATTTTCCACAGTGTCAAATTGTGATATTGCTATCAGGATTCAACTGTAGTTTTACGAGTCCAACTCATTGATCCATGTTTCATGAGTAGTGGTTCACAAGAACCCATCTCTTCATGATAATGAATTGTCCACTTAGCACTCATTGCATCTAGGTGATGCTCACAAAGGTGAACCACTAGGCCTTCCCATGAGGTCACCCATCCCAATACTACTCCGAATCAAGCATGCTTAGCCAAAAAGTTTTCCCCAGGGTTAAGCCCGATTAGCTTGCAACCCCATTTGCAAAACCTTCAACAAGTGTTGTGCCTTTTAAGCCATTCACTGTAGAGCCCCTTTAGCTCATCAATTGATAAGTAGGAGGTATTTTCCACAGTGTTTCAAATTATGATATTGCTATCAGGACTCAACTATGTAGTTTTATGAGGCAAACTCATTGACCCATGTTTCATCAGTAGTGCTTCACAAATACCCATCTCATGATAATGAATGGTCCACTTAGCACTCATTGCATCTAGGTGATGCTCACAGAGGTGAAGCACTAGGCCTTCCCGAGATGTCCTCCATCACAATACTACTCCAGCTCAAGCATGCTTAACCACATAGTTTTCCCCAAGGTTAAGCCCACTTAGCTTGCAACCCCATTTACAAAACCTTCAACAAGTGTTGTTCCTTATGAGCCATTCAGTATGGAGCCCCTTTAGCTCATCAGTTGATAAGTAGGAGGTATTTTCCATAGCGTGTCAAATTGTGATATTACTATCAAGATTCAACTATGTAGTTTTAAAGTCAAACTCATTGACCTATGTTTCATGAGAAGTGGTTCACAAGAACCCATCTCTCATGATAATGAATGGCCCACTTAGCACTCATTGCATCTAGGTGCTGCTCACAAAGGTGAAGCACTAGGCCTTCCCAGGAGGTCACCCATCTTAGTACTACTCCAACTCAAGTGTGCTTAACCAAAAAGTTTTCCCCAAGGTTAAGCCCACTTAGCTTGCAACCCCATTTGCAAAACCTTCAACAAGTGTTGTCTTATGAGCCATTCATTATAGAGCCCCTTTAGCTCATTGATTGATAAGTAGGAAGTATTTTCCATAGCTTGTCAAATTGTGATATTGCTATTAGGATTCAACCGTGTAGTTTTGGAAGTCAAACTCATTGACTAATGTTACATGAGTAGTGGTTCACAAGAACCCATCTCTCATGATCTTTCTTCATGTTGTTCTCTCAACTTTCTCTCTACATGCATTGCTTGAAAGAGAAATATCTTTGTTTACACTTCCTACGAAAGGAGTATTTTTAATGGGAAGCCTCTCTAAATTTTGCCAATGGAGATCTCTTTAAAATATTAAAATAATTCCTTAAATAAGATTATTGCCCAAGGAACTCTCCAATTTATCTCACCTTTCAAAATGAGCAAACACACAATTTGGAAAGATAATTGTTCAAGAAAATTATTCTTTCATCAAAAAATATTACTACCTATAATAAAAAGGGCAATAACATGATGTTTAAAGAGTACCTACCATTTGTTAGAGTAAAGGTTTTAACTTAATTATGTCAATTAAGTTACCTTTATTCCTCTCTTAAGATTTCACTTTAGTTTGCATATTGTGACATTTAATAATTATATTAATTATTAAATGTCTACCTATTAGGGTTACTTTTAGGTTTTACATGATCTCCTTTTAAGGATTGATCTTTGTAATTATTTCAATCAAGTCAATGCAATCTCTCTTGAAGCTTGCAGAGCACCCTTACTTTTTTGTCTCCATCTTTTCCTTTCTGTTACAGGTTATTTGCATGCAGGTGATCTTCGAGGTTTGTGAAATTGGCTTTCTCAACTTCTACACCATCGAGGATAAGAATCAATCTATGCAACAACAAAAAAAAATCACTGCCATGAAACCTTTCCATTCAAAAGAGAAAAAGCCACGAAAGGTAATGGTAAGGAATAATAATAAATCCACACAAGAGAGAAAATATTGACCCATCGAGAAAATGAATCATGCAACAAACAAGTCGATGCAACTCTCAATCAAATAACATGCAACCTTAGGTATGTAACCACCCTTAGAAGAAATAAGGACCCAAAAAAGCTTAAGTCATTATGTCAAGAAGAGATAATCAAAACAATAACAAGAAATAATTTGTTGCCAATAAAATGGGCACAATAAACTAGAAAACACCTCACATGATCAAAAGCCATGATAAAGGAATGGAGGAGTCAATCATGGAAAAGATAGGAGATATATGGTCGCTGTCAAAAACCTTGAACAATAACAACCATACAACCATGCAAGCATATTTTTCCAACAAAATAGGAAGATCTAATAAGGGCTTGACCTCCAACAAATTAGCCGCCACGTGAGATAAGACAACCACAAGAAGTTCCATAGCACAAAGACTGTTGCTTTTAGTAATAATAGTGGCATAGATAAATCAGGGTTTCAAGCCACTAGCCATGTTTCATGAATGATTGAAGTTCTTCAAACTGAATGTATTTCTAAAGCAAGAAGATTGCTAGGAGTAAGCCAAACTCATTTCCTCTGAATGCAGAGAGGGCATGACGGTAGGTGATTACATTAAGGATTTAAAATATAACCTTTATTCAATTATATTGCCAAAGGCAATAATAATTGTCAAATTTGATTAAAACATGTGATTGAACTCGAATAGCAGAAATAATTTTTTGGTCAATGCTACTGTTGTTTCTAGATTCTGATTGTGTGATGTTTTTGGTCAATCCCTGTCACCACTTAATACCAAGGAATAACACTTAAATATAGCACTCATAAAGCTGGGATTTCACAATCTTCCTGTAACTAAATAAAACATTATCCAATAGCAAAATAACGTACAATCTTGCAGCAGAATAACACAGTCCCCCTCAGAAGTTTTTGAAACATTTCAAATTAAACACTTTGGAAAACCACTTATAAACTCATGGAAAACAAATCCTGTAACATCATGAAAATAATTTGGAAACTATCCATAGACATTCTACAACACACCAAAATCTAATTTCCATTTGCGACATTGAGACCTTTCAAAAGCACCTCAAGACAACAAAGCTACAAAACAACGAAAAGTACTAAAATTGGAAACAAAATAGAAAATAAAACCTAAATATATATTTGGTGACGTGGGGTTGTCTATATACCCGATTGATCTTGCATTGTTAAAACTAAAGAACAAACCTTGATTCTTTTCTAGATTTAAGATTCTTAATTGTAGATTGTCATTGCAAATACCTTTGTTGGCCATTGAGATTACTCTCTATTTACAGATTTTATGTTTTATTTGCATAAACATATGCTAAAAACATAAATATTTCTAACTATTACATTGTAATTGCAAATATCTATGATTGTGGCTAATAGTCTGCAATCGGGATTCCTGTCTATTTACATACTTCACGTTTATGTGTGTATAAACATATGCTAAAACCACTAGTATGTAATTAACATATTTCAATTTTATTACGCAATGATTTTCTGTATAGACTGGACAGGCATTCCTCTTTCCATTCAGAAAACACACAGCCATCTTGAAATTAACTAATCGTTGCTTTTGACTGCAATCCATGAACTAAATACAAAACAAAAGTTCGGTTAATACCTTTCACCAAATCGTGCACAATATTCTAGGGTTCAGTTCGTTTGCATGGAAGCCAACGAAGTTAAGCAAGTGCGTAGCAAATAAGACATCAAGTACTGTCAATTGAGATGGATGGAGAAATTTTCTTTTGATTGATTGGTTTCTTAGAAATATTTAACACACGCTCAAAGTTTTTGGTTGCGGTTTGAAGCGTATTGGGATAATGACACTTAATTGTTTAAAAATATCAGCATATGAAAGTACAGGATTTACAATGACAAGAGATCATTATCTGTATATTTCTGCAAGTTCACTAGCTTAGAAACATGTGACGATTATTGTAAATTGCAATGGCCTTCGATATCTACCATATTATATCCAAATCTCACACTGTATTTGCCCTTTTGCATTGGTCCTAACCTTTAGGGCTTTCCAAGGAAGCATGCTATTTGAGCCCTGTTTGAAAATACCCCTTCAATATTGATACAAAATACACAAAATATACACACAAACACAAATTGATACAAATGGTGCAGAGCTCCATTTTTCTTCACCATAGCAAATAGAAATCTGCAACCAATGCCTTACTTCTAATACTCCAATAACATGGTGTTGAATAATAAGATCATTCATAACCAAGTGTACACAAAACATACAAAACATGTTACCACTGCCATCCATCCTGAGATATACAAAATATATACACAAACACAAATTGATACAATTGGTGCAGAGCTCCATTTGTCTTCGCCATTGCAAAAAATCTTCTATAGCAAACCAAGATGTTAGCAATCCAGTATAACAGTAGGATCGACTTACTTTGTAAGGGTACCTGAAAAGTTATGGCAAAGGTATTAGGCTAAGGTATTAGGCTCAACTTCGAAGTATCCAAACAAAAGCATCCTACTGACAACAAAGCATTCGCCTTTTATATTAAAAAACAAATTATGAAGCCAACAGAATGCATTCAATGTATACATAGTGATAGGGCCATTTCCAGTTATTTCATATGAGGCTTGGAACACACTTAAGAAGTGCAACAATCAATATAGATCAATACATTTACACTTTTACTGTTTCGAATTCAACTAATAAAGTACAGACACCGTAATGAAGAAACCAACCATGTGAGAGCATGTAACCATCTGGAATACCAAGCTATATTTGGTCTGTGAAGTACAAGAGCCAGTAATGTGCCGCACAAAACTGTGAAGCAATATGCTGTAATGTATAAGGTTTGTGAAGAAGACTCTAGTATATTAACATATGAAGATGGTCCCATCTCTACTATTCACTCTATGTGAAAATAACTCTGGCAACCATTGCATTTACAGCATCAGCAGTAGCTGGTATCCATTCAATACTAGCTTAATTCTGTAAGGAAAATTATCACAAAAATAACCTCAAGAACAAAGAAACCAAAATATACAAAAACTTTAAACCACCAAATAAACATAAAATTCATTTCACAGTTCAAAATATGTGAAAAAACAAATAGGGATCTAACACTAGGTATTACAATAATATAGTAGATGAAAACAGCCATAGATAATATCTCAGAACCCATGCCTTCATTTAACACAACAAAAAATGATCTGGCTGTTTACAGATTCCCATGAATACTCACTGAAACCATGGCAAGTGACTTACCTCAAGATTCTGCACAAATTGTGTCATGCTGTCAGTGATCCTCATGAGAAAAAATGAGCAGAATTTGCAGGAAAATATTATGAAACCCTACCAAAGCAGATTTTTTTTTAAATGAGACAAACCAAAACCAATCCCCCTACAGCTGCTGCTTCAATCTATTCACAGTAAATGAAAAGTAGAACTAAAAATATCAGGGTTTTAGAGCTACTAGACTCGAGCTCAAAACAAGATTTTTACAGCCTTTCAAACAAAAATATTGGTTGCGAGTTAACATTTGTTTTCAGGCATGGGGCAAGGAACATTTCAACTGCCTGAAAGTTATTTTTCCAGGGTGAGACAACTTTCCAAGTGATAGCTGCTATAAAATATAGCCTATCAGCTAATTATATTTTGCATTTGCTAGAAATAAAGACACAAATGTATAACCATTCAGCAGTGGTATGTAGGGGAAAAAGAAATCCGCTGATAATATTCCACACTTGAGTTCCCCTCTTTCTCCAACATGTTCCATAGACATTCCCATGTTCCTTCATACCTCAAACACCTACAATTAAGGGTAGGCTGCTCCACGCAAATATTGTCAATGAGTTTTTTTTCATCCTACATTCCCCAACTTCATTCCTTCTTCTGTTGGGATTTCAAATTTGTCCATCCCATCACCCCTTTCTACCAAACCCTACTTTTTGTTGGATAATGACAAGAATTAAAACAATATGACAAAAATCTTATCTTACGAAAATCTGTTTTTCCTTGAGAGATAATTCAACATTTCCTTAAGAGAAAAAATCTAGATTTTTCAAGTTTGACGGTGGTTGTTATCTTGAAGATATTATATATATCTCTGTAGCCTTTAATGGCATAAAGGTAATTGAATAGCAGCAGCTGTGTGAAGATTGTAATCAATTTATCTGAGCAATAAAAATACTGATGCTTTGCCCTGTGGATGTTTCCTTGACATATTGTCAAGGTTTTACAACGTAAACCTGTGTCTTGTCTGTTATTCTGTTATTTTATTTTATTTTCTTCGTCATTTCTTTGCAACTAATTGGTGCTGCAATATTATTTAATTTTGTGGGTTTACGTTTCCACTTCCACAAGACTTTTTCCCTTGCTTTGCAGAAGTTTCAGTCTTTTCCTTACCGACATGCCTTTTGCCCAAACCTCAACTCCCTGATCCTTACACTAAGTTACCTATTAGAATTGGAGTTCAACCTTCCCCTTACCTAAGGACCTTTCTCATGGTACCCACAAACTTTGATCCCTAACAAGTGGTAAGAGTCATAAAGTGTCTCTGACCCCAAACTACCATTTATTTTCTTTGTTCATGCCCACCTAGTTCCTTACACAACGAAGAGAGCCATTAATAGCTAATTTTGATGCTCAACTACTCCATAAGGGATTTTCCTGCCCAAAAACAGTTTTCAAATATTCGGGCACTATTTCACATGTACTCGTGATGCTAGAGGTGGAAGACGGCCATGTTTTCATTAATGTGCTGGTTGCATCCTCCACTACCTTGATCCTTCCATAATCTTAGTTGTTATTTTGGCAGGATCTCATACCCACCATCGATTTCAAGGATATCACAAGTGAATGCATCCATTCAAGGGCATTATTCATTTTCCACAAACTCTTGCAAAACCTATTCTGAGCAGTTGTGTTCGAGAATTCAAATCTACAGATGAAAACCCTTGGGTTTGCTGGAGATCAGAGGATGAAAACCCTTTGATTTCAAGGATCAAAGGACAAAACCCCTTTGGGACTATAGGAAAATCCAACTTAGAGGTTGTAAATGAGCTTCATGGTTGTTAATTTCAACTATTCCCAATTTGAACAATTTGTAATTTGTTGTTGAAGTTTCAAGCTTTGTATTTTTATTTTGTAGTTGCTACTGTTGCAACTATTTTTCCTATTGCTATTATAAGCATAACTTGATGTATCTCATACAGTATTAAAAATAAGGAGTTTTGGATTCTTTCTTTTATTAGCTTTGTTTGTTAGAACAATTTATCAATGTTATTGTGTAAATGTGAAGGAGAATTTTGGGATTTTGATGGTAAAAATACATAAATCCTAAATTTATCTGCTTAAAATAATCATTAGGCTCATTACATTAGTATTAGACCTAGTGATCTTGCCATCCCATGAATCATGGGAGGATTCTTTAATCTCTAATATATAGTGGAATGAGCTCTTTAGGAGCCAATAGCAACAAGAACCAGGACAGAATGAGCACATTTGTAGAAGCAAATCCTAAGTAAACTTGAATCTCATTGGGGGAAGATACCATTGGTTGTTATGTTGAATATAGAAGACTTCCAACGGATATTCAAGATACAATGTCCTTATCAAATTTCATGAATATGAAGAGAGGCAAAGGTATGACTAGACAGAAGAACCAAGGTGAAATTCTAGAGAGACAAGAAGAAGAATAGTTTGATAGAATTTTCAAAGATTATTAGAAACATTCAAGGGTTTTCAAAGCTATAGTTCCTTTTAAAATGCTCTTACAAGTGTAAAGAAAAGGAGGTCTGTGTAAATACCTATGTTGAGAAAGGAAGAAGAAAAGTCAAAACTGAAAGAAGCCACTAAGTAGGAGACTTGAGCATGAAAAAAAGAAAATGTTCTTGTCGAATGAAAGGCATTTAGCACCAGAACCACAACCAACATCAACATATGAATTATTCTCAAAATCGCCAGATTTGAGCAACTCAAAGGAAGGCTTACACAAGAAGGGATATCATGCACCCCTTTGAAGGACCACACCTCCAATTGTGACAAAGAAGATAAATGAAGGTACCTGAAATGAGTAGATACTTAGCTTTTCTTGCAACGAACCATGGGAATTAAGCCACCAATGCTAACAAAAAATTGAAATGATTTTAGTAGAAGAATCAAGGAACTCTACTAAAGAGCCAAGAAAAAAGATCATGGAACCTGAAATTGTGTTTAACGTACTTGAGTACAATCTACTTGAAAATGAAAAAGAAAGGAAAAATTAGAAAAGAAGACCATTGTACAAAAAATGATCAGTATGCCAAAGCTTCAAGAAAGGGTAAAGGAAGAAATTATGGA